>PVKC010037026.1:0-13012 GCA_004027635.1 Crocidura indochinensis
AAGGTCATCGGTTGGAATCCCGGTGCCCCATATGGTCCCCTGTGCCTGCCAGGAGCAATTTCTGAGCATGGAGCCAGGAGTAACTCCTGAGCACTGCCGGGTGAGACCCAAAAACCAAAAAAAAAAAAAAAAAAATTAGACTTTCAAGTCATTCTCCTTTGCTGTTGAGATTATTTTGGTGTGTATGGAAGTTTATTCTGATGTGTAGGTGTCAATTATAGAGATTTCTGAAAATGACTAACAAATCTTCATTCAACACATCTTCATTTAATAGATGAAAACTTCATTCAATAGATAATTTACCGGACCGTAGGTGCTTTTGAGGAAAGTGATATATAGACCACAACTAATGCCCTAACATCTAATTATGCTTATTTTTTCAAAAACATTACCATTAAATCACTTAACTAATTAGCCTTTAATGTTACATGAAATGGCATATACTCTGGTCTGCATTTCTTTTTTTTTTTCTTTTCTTTTTTGTTTTTTGGTTTTTGGGTCACACCTGGCAGTGCTCAGGGGTTACTCCTGGCTCCATGCTCAGAAATTGCTCCTGGCAGGCACAGGGGACCATATGGGGCACCGGGATTCGAACCGATGACTTTTTGCATGAAAGGCAAATGCCTTACCTCCATGCTATTTCCCGGGCCCCCTGGTATGCATTTCTTATGACTTGTCCTAAACAGTTCTGATTATTCAGGAACTCCACTTAAACAATCTATCCATAGGAGATAAACCCAATTGCACTGATACTTGAAAACTAATCTCAAAATAATCTATTCACAGTTCATGTTTGTGAAAATTGATGTCTAAGACATGATTTTGTTATCAATAACATGGGGAATTTAATGCCAAATACATGTTTGTTAAATACATGAAAGGAATAAGTTTAGAAAATACTATAAACAGATTGCTATAATACAGAGCAATATATAATACAGAGGTTTCATTTATTTTAAATATCTTATGGATAAAGCAGGAGAAAAATAGATGAAGATGATGTACCTGTTTTACATGTGAATACTCCTATCCTGGTTCAATTCCCCTACACCACATATATCTCTGGAGCAACTGATCTCTGAGCATAGAGTCAGGAAAATACCCTGAGAATTGCTGCATGCACCTCCCCCAATCTTATGAACCAGCCTTGAAAGAAATATGAGAGATAATTTACTTATATGCAAGAGTCAGGCATAAAACATAAGAACTCCTGGAGGAGAGAAAATAAGTGACTGAAGCCCCTTTATTACACATCAGGCACATTTTAACTGTATGTTTTGCTCAGCTTTTACAGAAACCAGAGATAGACATTATTAAGCAAAGAAACAGAAAATATATCTCAGAAAGTGAATTTAGAATGTCCTTGCCTTCCAGGCTCCTGTTGTGCTGATAATCCATGCCTGGTTTACTAGTGCATGCTTCATCTAAGAAGACTTGGGTTTTAGAAATAGAAATAATTTTCCTTTTTCTAAACTGAGGATAGAGTTAAGCTGAGGTCAAACTGTCATTTTTGTTTACTTGCCTTCAAGGCCTACCTATGATTCAGTATATCTTTTTAATGACAGGAATATAGTGGCTGTCACACCAAATTACTGCCATTTTAAAGCCGGGGCTATTGGCAATTGCTTTATTATTCACTTGCTGCTAGTCTAACCTTCATGGGATTATTGTATTTTTATATATGGGTATATATAAGTATGAAAGATTAAAATATACAGTATTAATTCAGCATTCCGAATGTATACTGAATGATATTCTTAGGTAAAAAGGTTTGCATTGGAGAAGACTTCAAAAATGCAAAGTAATCCCAGGCAGGTTTCTTTGCAGTTTCTTTGCTTCAAGATTTCTTAAAGCTTTTAATATGTTTATGTGCATTATGACTCTCCAAGGACATTAAAGCATGAAGAATTTCTTAAACATAGTTAGCTGGGGAATTTCCTCACTGGGAAATATTGCTATATCCATCACCATTTTAGTGATTATTTTGATATCTTCTTAGCATGCTAACATTCTCTATTAGCACATTGAAACATCATAGTCAAGTTCCTGGGAAATGCCTCTAAAGTCATTTTTTGGTAGTTAAATCCATACATGCCCTCTCATCTCTGATCTGTACCTGAAGTTTGGAAGCACATTCAGTAGTGGTTTAGTATATACTATATGGTTGTTTTATTTTTTTTGGGGGGGGGCACACCCAGTGACTCTCAGGGGTCACTCCTGGCTATGTGCTCAGAAATCGTTCCTGGCTTGGGGTTACTATATGGGACGCTGGGGGATTGAACTGTGGTCCATCCTAGGCTAGTGCAGGCAAGGCAGATGCCTTACCTCATGCACCACCACTCAGGCCCTATACTATCTTTTAACATAAACTTGTTTCTCATTCTGTGGTTTGACAATGTGAACAGCATCACTCACATATCAAAGGTTATTTGGTGATTTAGTTTGATAAACTGATGTCCCCTTACTTCAAAATTGAATTTTTATCCATGATTGACACTTTCAAGATCTTTTATACTTCACTCATTCAGCACTGATATTTTGAGCTCCAGAATTCTACATTCTACGTTTTGTGTCAAACAGCATTCAATGGCAATATGTGGATGAGAGTTAAGTTGGGAGAGAACCACATTAAGGGGGTTTGTTGAATTTGAACACAGCTCAGTCATTCCCTGAAAGTAAAGTAGACCCTAAGGACCCAGTATAATAACTTCACTTTGTTCAATTTACTTGGTAATTTGTGCCCAATAGTTTTTCCTGTTTTATTATTACTTACAACACTACTTCACTATACCCATCATTAGTGTCAATATTACTTCGTCACTCACTCCTCCATTACTTTGGCACGTTGACTCATTGTTCTGTGGGCAATATTTCAGGATTTGTTTCCAATGTGAATCATCTATTTTTTTTTTAGGTTCCATGAGCATTCATCTAGTATTTGCTTTTTTCTCTCACTTCATATGCCCTAAGACGACTCTGAGTTCTGCCGTTTGGGACCCTGGGTACCAAAGAGAGATTATGTAAACTCTTTTCCATTAAAGGGAGATATATGCAATCTTTATTATTTAGAAAACCCTGACAAACACTACCAGCATCAAGATCATAGGTACTGAGTACAAGTTTTACAATCACAAAGTGCCAGTCCTATAATGTATATGTATAATGTATATAATGTATAATGCCTGGCAAGCATTGGTTAAGCAAGAACCACAGTTAGAGGTAAGACCCACAATAAGCACCACCAATGATGTGTGATTTTTGGTCATCATAATAGCTACCCAATGAAGGACAGGGGCAAAATATGTAGAAATACAGATTAAAGATTATTTAAAATCTGAAGGATGGAGGGAAAGAAACAAAAAGACAGAGGTTTAGTATAAGAACAAAGATTTATAATTTGACTTTTCTGCTATTTTCAATGACTTATCCAATATGGTGTTGGAAACCTACAATTATTGCTCTACAAATGCTTGATGTAAATATTAGTTTTGGGAATGTTTTTAAATAAAAGGTTTTTTTTATTTAATCAAATCATATTTCTAGGGATTTTTCTATTGTGCTGTTTTTAGTTTTAGAACCAACTCAGTACTGATTCCAAAATTAAATTAAACTAACACAGTGCTGTAAATCCAGTGCACACACAAAAAATCACATTTTCAAGAGGATGAAGCTAAACATGGACTTAAAAGATTGCAACCAAGGACCCCAGGGCCAGAGAGAGAGAGAGAGAGAGAGAGAGAGAGAGAGAGAGAGAGAGAGAGAGAGAGAGAGAGAGAGAGAGAGAGAGAGAGTACAACAGGTAGAGTGCTTGGCTTGCATGCTGTCAATCAGAGTTTGATTCCTGGTGGAAATCAAACGTTGTTGACAGTACTTTGCCAGGAGTAATCCTTGAGCTCAAAGCCAGAAATAGCCGTAAGCATTGCGGATCTGTTCCCTCAAAAACAAGACCCCCCCAAAAACACAAAACCGCAAGTCCCTATGTTAAAAACAAGTTTTCAGTAGGCTTCAAGTACATTTTCAACATCTAGCCTTGTTTTACTGATCAATAAGCATTTATGTGAAAATAAATTTTGTTTATAAACATATATGCATATCTTGAGAAAAGAAAGAAACAGCACTGGGAAGGGAGAATTAGTGCCTACTTTCTCATATAATTGTAGAATTAAATAAGAGAAGTCATGAAAAAATGTGTAGATTTATTATGAACCAGGTTCTGTTTGTAGTTTATCTTCATAAATATAAGTTCAAGGCACAGAATCAATTGTAGAACATAGTCAAAGAATATCCAAGTCATCTTGTGTTAAAATTACTTTTATTCAGGATGAAAAATACAACATGAAGCCAGATTAGATGACAGACCATGATTAGTTCTTCACCACATATTTCAAGAGCACTACATATTTATTTCCCCTTGTTGTTACTGCAATATATTTCTTTTTATTTATTATTACTCAGAAGGTTACAATGTAGTGTTTACTGTAGCTTTTCTTTAATAGTAGATAAAGGACATGTCACACACAAATACAGGCAGAAAAAATACAGAACGTTTCAAAGGAAGAACAAGGAAGACACCAAATCTACAACAAAATTCAGGGGAGCTTCTTTTCCTTAAGTAGGTGGTTTTCTTCAGAATGATGTGGCCTGATCAAAGCTCTAGATTTTGCAAACTGCATGGCATAAAGCTATTTTCAACACAATGGATGAAGATGGATCTGAGGTAGAAAGGTGGTCATGGCTTTCTTCTGATATAAAACAATTTTCTTCTTCTCAAAATATCTATGCTGCAAATAGATACCCTTGCCCCCCAACCCACCCAATCTAGTATATAAGAATAGCAATTCCAAACTTCAAGCCTCCTTCCGCACATATCCGAGCTCAAGAGAACCCAAAGTTAAAACACCCTGATATTTTAGAAGCACTTATACTTAATGAATTGAAACATATCATTTCCACTTTTTTGGAGACTCTTCTATGTTTGGCAATTACATAACATGTTCCAATGAAATAATTTAATGTTAAATCAGAAGCTAAACTACATACTTAATCAAATGCACTCAAATATACAGGAAGGCGTATTAGCCTTTAAATGCTAATTTCACTCTTCTGTAAAAGAAGTGATGTAGAGTTCTGATAAACATCCTTCCCAAATGCATTGAACAAATGAAGGGTAATAAATCATGTATTCATTCACACAAAGGGTAAAATGAAACACGCATTAAATTTGTGTCTGCCCTCAATAAAGAAAATAATTGGGTTTTAAAAATTATAAAGGGTTTAAATAACATAAGCAATACTGCAATTCTCTTCAAAGAGAACCAGAGGTGATGATGCACTCTAGTATTAAATTAGATAAGGGTGGGCTATTTATTTAGAGATAAAAATTAAGAGCTGGGAATGAGAAGAGACTGTACCAATTTGGTTTTTCCCTTTTATGTATGTCAAAATGTAATTATGTTTAATTGGGCACCTTTGGTAAAATATTCAGTGATTTATTATTGCCATCCTGCTTTAAGTGTCCTCAATCATAGACATGGGATATGAAATAAATAAAGAAATTAAGAGGCTACTTACGTCAAACATGGAAATAAAAAGCAGAAAAAAGAAATCCCCAAAGAAATGCCAGTTAGGCCCGTAGAATTTTTAATGTGTTTATCCACGTGTTTTTTTAAAAATAAAGTGAGTGAATAACGTCAAATAAAATTAAATAGTATAAACAGTGTAGTCTAATTCATATACACAATATTTAATTGAAATATATGAACTTTATAATTTGGCCGAATCAAAGTAACAAACATAATCTATTTGGTCATGTGGTTGCTGTATTATAAATAACCAAAACATAATGATGAAAGAGCCAAAGAAATAAAGTTAATGTACAAGGTTAATATGAAGGAATGTAAAAATGTAAAACTCTCTTTTAATCCTTACACATTTTTGTCATGGTTATTAAAAAGATGGTATTGTATTAGAAAGCCCCCGCCCACTTTCCCAGTGCTGTATACAGTATACAAATCAGTGACAAATGTATTTCCATTTCCAAATACCGCTCTGTTCATTAATTTACAGTTTGCATAGAAAGGGAGGAAGAAAATAATAATAGATGATTACTATATAAACAAAATATCCTTTTTCTCTTTGGATAGTCAGTGTTTTACTCCTTTAGTCAAACACCTAGTCAATGCTCATCAACTTGGTTCAAGGAGCCATGAAGCTTCCGGTTAAATGGGACTTGGAATTGGCATTTGTTGAAAAGGGCAATACTGTTAGTCAGGAAATGTTGCTTGGCTGGATGAACACTTCACATTGCCTGTGGAAAGAGAAAATGCCAGTCAGAACAACATTTTCCGTAAGCATTATAGGTAACAGAGGCTTGTCAACTCCTCAAGGAAACACAAATACTTCTCTCAGAACTAGTTAAACTCCATTTTGCTGTATTTACAGGAGACCATTTACTAGCCGATGTCTTTTGTTCTGGAGCATGAGATTTTTATAACTCATAAGAAGTCAACTTATCGCTGCAGTTGATGGAGAAACCCAGTTATATTTTCTCTGGTGGAGGCTAGAGCCGAGTCAAAAGGACAGGTTTTTGTCTTCTGAGTGAATCAATCAGTGGCTAGCACCCACTATGTATACCCTCTGCAGAGAGGACACATCCTAATAATTTTAACAGGTCTCAGTCCTATGCTGGGGTCTACCTACAAGGGTCACAAAGGCAGAGGGTGTCAGTTGAAGACTCAAGGGCCTATAAGCCTCTTAATCTCTTATCCTTTCCATATAGAAGCTCCAGTTCCTCCTAGTTCTCTGTGCCTTTCAGAATATTTTCATTTTTCCCTTCCAAAAATAATCAATTTGGAATTTTCTTCTACTACTATATTGCCTACTCTTTTGTACCCATTTAGTGACCCATGGGTTATCAGTTATCTTAAATTTTGGTGATTTAGTATTCTGAAAATAAGTATCCCTAAATACTGGGCTCTCTGTTCTTTGAGGTATTGTTCTCTACTGATTCTAAGGTAGGTGGTTTGGTAGGAAGGGAACCCCTTGGAGGTAAATTTGAGATGCCATTAAAAAAACCCAATAATTGAATGGTGAGACAAGATCCATGTTCAAGATTCTGGGAATTGTTAACTCATAACCATTCCATTTTCTACTCTCCTGAGCTACTCACTGAAAGGTCCAATATGGATCATTACTAGAATCTACAATCCTTTAACATTCCACTTTCAGTCATCCTGTCTTCTGACAACCACTCTACCTTTCCAGTTTACTTGCCCTGAGGAAATTATTTCTTAAGATTATCTGCTTTTTTTTCCTTTTTCCTTTTACACTAGAAAATATGTCCATCATCTCTTTCAGGAGATAACATTGTGCTTCTAAACAGAGAGAGGATGTTCAGGGACTGAAAATACTCTAATTACAGTATAAATGCATACATGAGAAGCTTCTGAACACACACATTAGCATAGATTTTCACAAGAGAGTGTAACTTCTGTTCTGAGCCATTCAGATGTCCATGCTAATTCATAAACCTGCCCATTCATGAACTGAAGATAAGCTGGTCATACAGGCTGGTTTTTTCAACTCCATGAGTAGGGACCTCAGCTAGGGGCCTTTGAGGAACTGCTAGTCCCCTCTATTTGACATTCCCTCTCCTGTCACTGTCCAGGCAGTGACAACACATTCTTCAGTAATTTCTCACTCAGAGACCTCAGAGATCCCACTTACACTTCCTCACTCTCTCCTGAAGCCCTGGCTTCTAGTTCTCATGATGACAGATGCGATCACAAGAGAACTAGTGTTTCTTGGTTCTCTCTTCCTATCAGTAATCACAACACATCCAAATACCCATATCAGACCTTTGCTTCCTTTCCAGTTTGCCCAAATCAGACCCCTTTGTCTCCTTTCCAGTTTGCCAAGACAGACTTTATTTCTTTTCAATACACAAGTTCCTCACAGCAAATAAGATGCTAACACAATCAGAAGATCTAGAGTTTCAAAAAATTATTAATAAACAAGTTCATGGGGCCGAGCAGTGGCCCAGTGGTAGGACATTTGCCTTGCATGTGACTGACCTAGGACGTACTGAGGTTTGCTCTCCAGTGTCCCATATGGTCCCTGAGCCAAGAGCGATTTCTGAGCACATAGCCACGAGTAACCCCTGAGAGTATTACTGGATATGACCCCAAAACCAAAATAAAAAGTAAAATAGGAAAATAGGCAAGTTTATGAAAAGTTCATGAAAGAAAATGTTCTCCAAAAACTTATTGTGATCTTGAGGCACTTGATTACCAGGAAGAGAACTTGGAAAATAGAACATTAAAAGGCCTGAGGCTGCCAACAGTTCTCAGGAGAATATTTAAAATGAATAGGCAAACTCTTCTGACCCTCTAGAAACAAACCGAGCTTTGTACCTTTAAGTCAGTGTGTGATAACAACAATCTCTAGGTTGGGATTTGGGTGGAGAAAGTCCTACCAAGCTGTGATCAAGGAGCCCAGAGGTCTCTACCTATAATTCTTGGTCAACCGGGCCAGCAGTTCATAGCAAGGGTATGGTGCTGCTTAGACCCTGACATGATAACTTGGGCCACTCTTTGGTGCCACACGGCTAGCCAATGCCTCTCCCAGCAATGCTCACCTCCAGTGAAGCTTGGGAGATTATATGATACCAGGATAGGAGGGAGTAGCTTCTAAGGCATTTACTTAACTTCTATTTTATCTCTCCTGACCTAATCAGGTAGCAATCTTAAGTAGATATCTAGGAGAATAGTGACAAGCTGATTCTATCCAGGTAACATTAGTTGGATATCATAAAAAGGATTTTTTTTGGGGAGGAGGTATTTGTAAGAATTGGCTTGGAAGGGAGCTCTCTTTCCAGATTGACAAACTGCTTACCTTACTAATTGATTTTATTTACATGGGTAATAAAGTAGCACTCAAATCTAAAATCAATGGGACTAAATTGTTTATACCAATGGTGATCAATGATAGTCAAGTCAACCAATTTATTAACTCTTACCTGTGGCCTGCTGGGGAGATTTGCTGCAAGAGACAAAAAATAAGAAAGAAATTGTTAATGTTCTTTTCTGGTTCCCCTTCTAGTCATGCAAATAGTTTGTAATGTTTCATGCCTAGTTGTCAAATGGATTCTAATAAGAAAGAACAAAATAGTTAGCATTGATTTTTTTTCTTGGCTATGTTTTTAATAAGGTTGTTTCCTAGTTTCTATATCCTATAAAATTAAGATACAAATTTTCCACCAAAATAGTAAACCACATACTAGATCTCCCAAATAACTAAGTAATATAACATACTGTGAATTTTAAGTTAAGACAACAATTCAAACTTTCTTATTTTGGAAATCATACCATGTATTTGATTTATGGGTGAGTGAGAACAGAATGAGTTCTATATATTTTACTGAACAGAACAAATTCTGACATAAAGGGATTTGGAGAGATGAAGGGACCTGAGTCTAGTTTCTGTTATCCATGGTTTACAAGACTCCCAAATGATGAAGATAGAAATAAATTTGCTATCTTGTAGGTATGTCAACTCCTCATTGTGCCCTCCATTGACTAATAAGCAAAGTTCTAATTCTGGTATCTAATTTATTTTTATACTTTTAAGATAGCTCCATTCTTTCTTGGTTATATAAGACAAAGAAAGTGAGCTGGCAGACTCCGAGGATATAAATGAGCAAATCTCTATAGGATGTTTGCTTTGTCATCTTTCTCCGCATTTCATCTCTCATGTTTTGTACTCAGAAAAAGGAGCGATTTCTGAGAGCATATCCAGGAGTATGCCACTGGGTGTGGCCCAAAAGGCAAAAAAGAAAAAAAAATCAGTCAACTATTGTTGATTGTTTTGTAGGTTTTGAATTTGTTGTTATTGTTGTCTTTTCAAGGACAAATGCTGGAAATGGTGGGCAGAATGAAGAGAAACAAATCACCAGGGCCTCACAAATATAAGGCAAGTGTTCTATCATTTGAGTGACATCCCGAGTCATAATTTGGGATTTTGATGAATATCATTCAAGTTTAGTAAACACAGGCAGTTTATAGTGAAATAAAAATATGCCTTGCTATATTAGAAGTAATTTAAGCAGCATTTTCTGTTTAAAGTCAGTCCGCAAATTTATTCAGTTTACTACAAATATGCTGAATATTTGGATGAGATAAAGGAATAAAACCAACAAAGGAGAGTTATAACAGTCAGTAGAAATTTTATTATGTGTGTTGCTTAATAGGCACACTTAAATTCACTTCATTAATGCCTGCTAGAAATATATGGAAATGCCTGCCTCTTTGCTCTGAAACTCAATATAAATAATTAAAAGAAGAGCTAAAAGACTGTAAATCCAGAATACCATTGGGACCAACTAGGATATTAGTTCAAGACAGAGGAATTTTAAAGTGTTATGTGCAACAATATACAAGACACTGTGGGAAAAATGTTATGTGTAAGAAGACAATTCATGCAATTAGGTTATGAATACAGTTTCATTTTAGCCCTGAGATTGCCAAGAGTAAAGATTCACATGTGACCATGCTAATTTTCAATTCAGAAAGGATCAAAAGTTAAGATTAACATGCAGATCCATTCATTGTATTCTGGTGACAAAAATTTTTAAGTTCTCATTAGTTATAGAATCTCAAGAGCTTTTTCTCAACATTGGGGGACGCCAGTGGGTTTTTTTTTTGTGGTTTTTGGGTCACACCTGGCTGTTCTCAGGGGTTACTCCTGACTCCATGCTCAGAAATTGCCCCTGGCAGGCACAGGGGAACATATGGGACACCGGGATTGGAACCGATGACCTTCTGCATGAAAGACAAACGCCTTACCTCCATGCTATCTCTCCGGCCCCTGCCAGTGGGTTTTACATAAAAAAATTCTTTAAATGTGGCCAGAAAGCTTTCTGATCTCGGGATTCCATAACCCAACCTCACAAATTAGAATAATAGGGAAAGAGAACACCACCACAAAAATGAGTTTTAACCTTTGACATGGATTCTAAATAAGATATATATCTACTAAAAATCAATGCTTCCTATTAATGGCTAAAAAATTGTGATCAATCAGAATTATGTATCTGCACTTAAAGAATATCTTAAGAAGAGATATATAGGTTCTTAATACATATTTTGCTCTAGGATTATTTCTACATAAAAATTATATTCTCTTTTGAAATTCTATATGGACCAGACTTTTATAGTTCTGACAATAAAAAGTGTGAATATTTAAGTAACTGCTTTAGCAATTAATTTTAAGATGATGAAATCTCTTATTGATATGCCAATATCAAATTTTTGTTTTGCTTTGTTTTTTGGGCCATACCCAATGACTCTCAAGGGTTACTCCTGACTATGCGCTCAGAAATTGCTCCTGGCTTGGGGACCATATGGGACACCAGGGGATCGAACTGCAGTCCGTGCTAGGCTAGCATGGGCAAGGCAGCTTTATAGCTTTCACCACTGCTCCGGTTCCAACAATATCAAAATTATACATACTATATCCACCAAAAATCATAGACTTAAACACATTTTCAATTTAATTCTCACTACCAACTTCTAAATTGAAAATATTCATCAGGATACTAAAAACTACAAGATAACCATTTAATTATATGTTTAATCATATACTAGCAAATGGGCTTTAATTGAACCTCTCTGAGCATTTCTGAGGCTCTAGAGAATAAAAAGAAGTTAGAAACTAGAGAGATAGCAGAGCAGATAGGGAATGAACCTTGTACCAGTCAATAGGGGTTTAATTTCTAGCTTCCCATGTAGGTCCCATTCCTACTCCCCAGCCTACCAGGGTGAATCTATGAGCACAGCTAAAAATAATCCCTGAGCACAGATGGGTACAGTACCAAAACAAATATGAAATAAAAGTCATTTCTCATGCACATAAATAATGCACATGTGTCCTTTTGGGGAGTATGAATATAAACATGCAATAGATCTGATTCAGCAAATTGAGAAGCAAAATTATAAGCAATAGCCCCAAAATAACACTTCAGGATATAACTACGTATTTTTGGAAGCCATATCAATTAGTATGAAAATTCAGATTTAAAAAATTTAATTGTTATATTTCAATTCTTGATAATGGTGGCATTCTGTAAACCGTAGAACAGGACAAACTGAAGGATACTTTAAACATGAAAGTAGTGTATATTATATAACTTATATTCCTTATAGTGTCTTTTGCTTCACTTAGATTATTTTTTAAATTGAGTAAGGAAAACAATGAGAAAGGAAAACTCGGCTTTTAGGGGTCAGAATGATAGTACGTTGGATAGGGCATTTGCCTTGCACACAGCCAATCCAGGTTTAATCTCTGGCATCCCATATGGCCCCCCAAGTCTGCCAGGGCTAATTTCTAAGTTCAGAGCCAGGAATAACCTTTGAGCACAGCTAGATGTGGTCCCCAAAACCAATAATAACAATAACAATAATAATAAATTATATATTACTTACAGTATAAATAATATATATTGCATATACCACATATAGTGCATATCAAATTAGGTTTATTTTATTATTTAAATATTACATAGATATTACTTACAGAAATAATATTATTTTAAAGAAATTAAAACTTGACTAGTAAAACACAATTGCATTGCAACTTAAGTAGTATGTATGAATAAATAAAAGGAAGTTCAGTTTAAAATGAAGAAGGGATTTTGTTTAGAGCTCAGCAGAAATTGCAAGTTGTGGCAAGATATCAAGGACAAAATACAGGAGAAAATAATCAATAGACAAGAATCATGATGTGTGTGTGGGTGTGGGTGTGTGTGTGTATGTGTTCTGGTTCCTGTGTGTTCACTTGGGACATTCACAGAACCATACTCTGTGATGCTTTAAATTGTTTTAACCTTGTTCTGTGATCAGTTAAGTTGAGAAAAGAAACCAAAAGTGAGAAAAGGAGGGAAGCAAAAAAATATGAAGGTGGGGCCCGGGAGATAGCATGGAGGTAAGACGTTTGCCTTTCATGCAAAAGGTCATCG
>PVKC010037027.1:0-12990 GCA_004027635.1 Crocidura indochinensis
TTTTTTTTTTATTTTTTTGAGTGGTGGGAAGGGAGAGATGGTTTTCTGTTCCCTAGTTTCTTTTAGTGCTCTCTTGCCCCCTCCAGTCCTGCCTTTATGCCAAAAAATTATGGGGAGACAGTGTTTTCTTTTGTTTTGTTTGTGTGTTTTAGCCATTAACTTAGAGGTCATGTTGATGATCTGTTTTTCCCTCTGTAAAGGAGAGCATGTTGTCATTTCTTGGTATTGATGTCATGAAACATGGGTGAAAGAGGAAAATCTTGCCAATCTCAGACTGAATTAGGACCAGATATCAAATTTTAAAGTCTTATGGTCCCGATCTGATATTTCAGCTTTCAACTGAATTTTATGGCATGCGAATGATTTTTATTTCAGTTTCTCTTTTAAACCTAGGACAACGGGATTAATCTGGTGGACTATGTTGTGAAATATTACCTGCGCTACTATGATCAGGTAAGCAAGTTTATAATATGGAAAACTACACTCATAGAGGTTTTCAACTCATACAACTAGTTGGTATTTGAAATCGGATGATAGATGGATGGATGAATTTCAGGTCCAACATAGAATCTGAGTACTGTTCAGTTTCGTTTGTTTACACATCAGAACACTGAAGCCAAGAGAGTTTAGTTGAATTTTATAAAGAGAAGCATTTTCCTTGCTGGCACATGTTTACTGATTGTCCATCCACCTATTAGCACAGCTTCAGAAAGACCCAAGTTATCTCAACATCTTCAAACTAGATTATGCCGGTAAAGCTGATATTCATTAAGTAGTTTATTATGTTTAAAATTAGAATCTGGGATACAGACCAAAATTTAGGAAATGGCAAGACGGTAATCTCTAACACTTTATCACTAAGGATATCTGTAATCATGTTGAAGATGTGGAATTTTAAATCCATCCTTTCTGCTGGAACTACATTTGCAGTTAGAAATAAGATTTTCTGAGAATCCTGAACATACTTTTCTGTTGTATTTCTTCTCATTAAATTGAGAACAAAGTGTCCTAACTTTAAGAAGAAAGCGCTACTGTTCTAAGTTGTTGAGTTATATAGCAATCAATATGAAAGGGAAAAATTTCAGAAAAATGTTGTCAGGTCTCTTGGTTAGCAATCCAAATATACAGTTTTTCCTAGGTAGAAAAGAAAGAGAACTAATGATTCTGGTGTCTTAAAGTCTTAAAATACTTAACATTTCATCCAGAAGCTAAGCACTGATGAAGTCTATAGTAATATCTCTTACATTATGGTAGCTCATTATCTTTTTTCAGTGTATCTGCAGTCATGTTTATCATTGCACTTACATACTACTTCCCTATTTCTGATAAGGATATAATAATTTTTGGTCCTTCAGACCATGACTTCAGTTCATGACTCCTGTTGGTTTCTCTCTGTCTTTCAACTCCATTATTACTCTTCCCTGTCCATTGTCCTGGCAAAAACCAACTCCTTCCTTCAGGTGCTAATAGTAGCTGATTAGAGAACTTTGCTTGCTTTGTAGTTCATCTTCATATCTTGACTTAGTCGTGCTGTAGTTCCATCCCTCCAATTATAATGTGTAACTCTATTCATATTATTTAAATCTCTACCCCAAACAGGGACAGCTTTCCATATAGTTGTGAACTCAAACTCTACCCAGTTTAATTCCAACATTTTACAACCATTCTTTGATTAATTTGCCTCAACAAGTAGGTTCTTATTCATGTCAAGGCTTCATATTATTTTGACTTTCACAGTGTTTCCATTCTAAGGAATCTTTACATTAGATGCTCTCTTAAATTAGAACTATGAGAGTTAGTAACCTTTTAGGAATTTTTCCCCTTTTCTTCTAAACCTATTAAAATTTTAAAATAAATTTATGAAAATATTATAGATTAAAAACCTTGTGAGAGGTTAGCAATAACAACAATAATAACTATAGGTAGACAAAGGCACTGATGCTTTTTGTTTTGGAATCCCACCATGTAGTGCTCAGGACTTAATACTGACTCTATTCTTGAAGATTATTCCTGATGATCTAGCTTGAGAAACTACATAGGGTACCAGGGGTCAAACCTACGTGCAAGGCAAGCACCTTAAGCACTATTCTACCACTTTAGAGAAACACATTTTTATAAAATAGTAGATATGAACTCTTTTTGAATCAACAGGAATGAGCATCCTTTTCTCTTAAAACAAACATAAAATAGACAAATCCTTTACACAAGGGAAATCAAATGCGTAAAATATAGAGAATTAGCAACATAAATTTATCAAACCTTTCTCATTACTATGATATTCTTTTAGCTGAGTTACTTAAGATCTGTACTGAACTCACCAAATTTTATGTTTCATAAAGGGCACCTTTAAAAATCCACATAAAGGGCTGGAGAGATAGTAAAGTAGGCAGAGTCCTTGCCTTGCCTGTAGTCGACCCAGGTTTCATCTTCATCACCCCATATCTTTCTCCATGCCCTACCAGGAGTGATCCCTGAACACAGAGCCAGGAGGAAGCCCTGATGCCTGTCGAAAACAAAACAGAAATGAAACAAAACAATTTAAAGTTCACATAAATATGTTAGTTATGATTTTATCCATGGAGCTGGGCCTCCTTCAGGGAATAATACCATTCCCTAATCCAGGCAAATCTTGGCCTAGCAGCCAGGCTTTTCTGTAACCGAAGTCCTAGAAATATATAGAGCTCTTCTAAGAATTCCCTAATGCAATAAATAAATGTATCAACATTTTATTTATGATAATGTGTCATAGCAAATTGTTGCAGAATTTTTGGTAGCTATTCAAGGTCAAATGAAGTATATTAGATTCACAAAGGAATAATAAACTACCGAAGAGACTGTATAGGAGAAAATTTAGTGTAATGGAAAGTACTTGTGATCTGCTTTTAAATATCAAAAGCATGTTTGGGAACAATCTATAATAAAATCGCAAATCTATAAATACAAATATACAGAAAAAATCTGGAATTATATATGTATTAAAATTGTTATATATTAATATGACGCTATTAAAATGTGTTAGATTATTGGTAAGATTGCAAGAGAAATAAACTTATAAACATCTAAACATCTTAGAGGGGCAGAGCGATAGAGTGTTTCCCTTGCATGGGACCAACCTGGGTCGGGCCTGGGTTTGACTCCCGTCATTTCATATAGTCCCCCGAGCCTGCCAGGAGCAATTTCTGAGTGTGATGCCAGGAATATCCCCTGAACAGCACCGGATATGGCCCAAAAACAAGCAAAAAAAGTTTTATATCATCACTGTGAAATTACAAGGTTATTTATGATTGGTTTTCAGGCATAGAGTATTTCAGCACCAATAGCTTGACCAGCGCTCTACCCATGAGTCCCAAAACCTCCTTTACCTCCAAGCAGCCTGCTTCTACAAGAGGCACATTTAAAAAATTTAATATAAATATTTAATGTAGATATTTAATATTTATATTCAATTCCATTTACATTAATGTTTAATATAAATATAATAAATATAAATATTTAATTTGAATATAAATATTTGCACTTTGGTTACTGTACTGGTGCTCATAGAGTTTTATACATGACACTTGACCACTTTCAGCACCACCTTCTTTTCCTGTAGAATGCTTTCTTCCCCGCCTGCCAACCCCCTCCAACCCTCCATTCCCTTCAAGGGGTTTGTTTCCTATTGAATACCAGGTCTCATGTACTGTGTGTCTATTGTGGTTGGGGGTCCCCCTCACTATTATGTTTCTTTATATGAAAGAGAGCATTCATGTTGGTCTCTTTTGAATAAATTTACTCATCATGGCACTCCAGGTTTCTCATTGTCTCAGCAAATTGCATGGCTTAATCTTTTATTATTATGTCTGAGTAGTATTTCACTGTGTCTATATACATAGTGCCTTTTACTTTGGATAGTTTTACTTTTTTCTTGAATACTTGAGTCGTTTCAAGATTTTGGCTATTGTGGATAGTGCCATGGGGAAACTGAAGGTGAAAATAGTTTTACTCCATGTGTTTTTGGGTTCTTTGGATAAATTCCAAGAAGTACAGTAGCTGGATCAATTAGAAGCTCAATTTCTGGTGTATGTGTTTGTGTGTGTGTGTGTGTATGTGTGTGTGTGTGTGTGTGTGTGTTTAAGGAGAACCAATATTGTTTTTAAGAATGACTACTAGATTAGTCTATATTCCTACCAGCAGTTGAATGAGTGTCCCTTTCTCTTCACAGCCACACCAGCACTGATTGTTCTTGTTCTGTTTGATGTCTATCAATTTCCATGGTGTGAGATGATATATTATTGTTGCTTTGATTTGTATTTTCATGATCATTAGTAATACAAAACATTTCTCATATGCCTTTTGGCCTTTTTTCTTCTTTGAGGAAGACTCTGTCTTCTTCCCAAATTTTGATGGTGTTGGATGGTTTTTCTTATACAATTTATACAAAGTATAAAACTCTGCAACTTCCCTTCATAACTTTAATATCAGTCCTTTATCAAATGGTTGGTAGAAAAATTAATTCTCTCAATTCATGGTCTGTTTTTGTATCCTGTCCATTTGTATTTAAGAGGTACAGAGCTTTTTTTTTTTAAATATAAATATTTACTTAAGAACCATGATTACTAGCATGTTTGTAGTTGGGTTTCAGTTATAACCAGAACACCCCCCCTTCACTGGTGCAACAGGTTCTTAATTCGATGTGGTTACATTTCTTTACCTTTGCTTTCATTTACTTGATCAGTGGCATTTTTCACTTGAAGATGCTCTTTACTTCATCATCACAAAGAGTTTTGCCTATGTTTTTCTCTTTGTACCTTATGGATTCAGGTCTAATATCAAGGTCTTTTATCCAAGTTATGATTTAACTTTTGTTCGTGGCATTAAAAAGACACCAGAGTTCATTACTTTTGCATATAGCTGGCCAGTTTTCCCAACACTACTTGTTGAATGGACTTTTCCTTGATCTGATTTACAATTTTGATACTTTATTGATTAACTGATCATATACCTGGGGGTCCGTTTTAGTGTATTCAGTCTATTCTATCGATCAAAGGATTTTTATTTATTCCAATATCATGATATTTTAATTAAAATTGCTTAGTACAAATTGAAGTTGGGGAAAGTGACACTTTCCATCTTCTTTTCCCCAAAGATTGTTTTAACTCTTTGGGGGCCAGGGGGTGCTTATTGTTCTATATGAAATTCAAGAGTATTTGATCTATTACTTTTAAAGCTGTCATGTCCTTATAGGAAGTTCATTGAATCTATGCAGTGCTCTGGTGAATATTGCCATTTTAATGCTATTAATCCTACCAATTCATGTACAAGTGATGTGTTTCCATTTTCTCTAGTCTTCGCTTTTTTTTCCCTGAAGTAGTGTTTTATAGGTGTTTTAATATAGTTCTCTCACCTCTTTAGTTAAATTGATTCTAATACACTTGATTTTTAGATGCTCAATTGTGAATGGGAATTTTTTTTATACTCTCTTTCTTCTTTTTCATTATTTGCATAAAGGAAAGCCATGAACTTTAATGTATTAATTTTGTGGTTTGCTATTTTACTATATAAACTTATTTTTTGTAGAAGCTCTTTTGTAGTCTATAGACAGATACTGAAAGCTTGATTTCTTTCTTTCCCCTTTTTTCTTGTTTATTGATTGATTGTTTGGTTTTGGGGCAACACCCAGCTGTGCTAAGAGGTTACTCTGATTCTGCACTCAGAAATCACCCTTGGCAGGCTGGGGGATCATATGGGATGCTGGGAATCAAACCAGCTGCCTCCCCAGTTGGCTGCATGGATGGCAAACATCCTACCACTGTGCTATCTCTGTGGCCCCAACTTCTTTCTTTCCTATGTAGATGCCCTTAATATATTTTCTTGCCTAGTTGATATGGCAATTACTTCTAGTACTACATTGAAAAAAATAGCAAATGTGAGCTATCTTGTCTTGTGCCTGATCTTAAATGGAGGCTTTATCTTTTCCCCATTGACTATAATGCTTTCTGTGGGCCTCTAGTAAGTGCCTTTGGTTATGTTGTGGAAAATTTATTCAATTCCCATTTTGTTAAGAGGTTTTTTTTTTTTTATTATAAATGAGGGCTAAATTTTGTCAAACGCTTTCTGTGTATCTATTGATATGATTTCATGACACTTTTATTGACATGGTGTATTATGTTAATTAATTTTCATAAGCTAAATCATTCTTGTATCCCTGGGATGAATCCCAATTGTCATGGAGTAAGACCTTTTTGATGTACCCCATTTGTAATTTATTTACTAGTATTTTGTTGAGAATCTTTGCATCTGTGTACATAAGGGACACCAGCCTATAACTATTTTGTGGTATCTTTGTATTCTTTTGGTATTAGGATAATAATTGCTTCATAAAAGTTTTTTGGGAATGATTCTGTTTCTTCAATTTCCTGGAAGAACCTGAACATAATTGGTGATAGGTCTCTGTAAAGGTTTGAAAGAACTCACTGGTGAAACTATCTGGGCCTGGGCTTTTGTTTTTGAGTAAGCTATTGTTACCATTTTGTTTTCTTCGAAAGATGTTTCATATCTTCTTGGTTCAGCTATGGGAGGTCATAGATGTACAAGAATTAATCTGTTTCTTCTAGTTTCTCACCCTTTGCTGCATAAGGATTCTCAAAGTAAGTTTGTATGATCCTTTGAATTTCTCTGGTATTTGTTGTGATATCTCCCCTTTTATTTATGTTTCAGTTTATTAGTGTTTTTCCTCTCTTTCTGATTCTTGATAGTGATTTATTGATTTATTTATTGTTTCAAAGAACTAATTCTTGGTTACTTTGATCATTTGGATTATTGTTTTAGATTACAGAACTGTAATTTCTACAGTTTTATTATTTCTTTTCTCCTGCCTACTTTGAGCCCCCTGTGTTGGTCATTTTCCAGTTTTTTTTCTTTGTGTTTTGGGCCACACATGGTGATGCCCATATGCTACTCCTGGCTATGTGCTCAGAAATTGCTCCAGGCTTGGGGAACCATATGGGACACTGAGGATCGAACCCAGGTCCATCCTGGATTGGCTGCATGCAAAGCCAATTCCCTACCACTGTATTATCTCTCTGGTTCCTTCCAGCTTTTTAAATTGTGCTGTCAAGTTATTTATATAGGTCCTTTTTTGCTTCCTGATGATTCTTGCTTATGAATTTTCTACACAATAACACTTTTGTTGTGTCTCACAAGTTTTGCTAGGTTGTGTCCTCATTTTTATTTCCAAGAATATTTTGATTTCCTCTCTAACCCATTTATTGTTCAGTAATAAGCTAATTCATTTTAGGTGTTTGAGTTGTTTTTATGTTTCTATTTCTGATTGCTTTTATTTTCAGTGCATAATGATCTGAGAAGATAGTTGGTATATCTCTATCCTCTTAATTTTCAGAGGTATGATTTTTGTATCAGTATGTGATCTATCTTAGGGAATGTCTCTTGTGCATTGGAGAATAATATGTATTTGCTTTTGAGGATGAAAAGTCCAATCTATATCTACTGTATATCTTTCTTCCATTTATTCCTTCAAAGCAAGTATTCTCTCACTTAGCTTTAGTCCAGTTGATCTTTGAGAAGAGATAGAACAGTGCTACATTTCCTACTACTATTATGTTCATATCAGTATTGCCCTTCAAACCTATTGGCAGTTGTTTCAAGTTTTTTTCTGGTACCTTATTATACTTATATGTTTTGGAGTGTGATTTCTTCCTGATGGGCATATTCCTTGATTATTAAAAATGACCTTTACTGTCTTTAATAACCCTTTTCAGTCTAAAGTCTATTTCATTTGATACTAGTATATGAACCCTGGATATTTATCATTGCTTGGGGGCCACATCAGGTAGTACTCAGTGTTTACTATTTGCACTGCATTCAGGAATCATTCCTGGTGGGCTTGGGATACCCAAGAGATTGAACCTTTCCTAAATGCCCTTTCCGCAGCTTGCCTTTTTTTTTTTTTTTTTTTTGACTTTTGGATCACACCTGGCAGTGCTCAGGGGTTCCTCCTGCCTCTAAGCTCAGAATTCGCCTCTGGCAGACTCAGAGAACCATTTGAGATGCGGGGATTTGAACCATCGACCTTCTGCATGCAAGGCAAACACTCTACCTCCAGGCTATCTCTCTGGCCCCCCACCCTAACCTTTTAAAGGGAATTGTTTGCTTGAGGAATTGTTTTCCAACCTTTGACTTCAGTCTGTGTTTTCTCTGACTATTCAAATGTGTTGTTTGTAAGCAGCAAAATGTTGTATTCAATTTTCTAATCTACTCTATCATTCTGTTTCCTTAATTGGTGTAATTTAGCCCACTGACTTTGAGAGAGATTATTGTCATGGAGAAATATTGTGCCATATTTCTGCAGAAGTTTGGTGTGTTTGTAGAATTTGTCCTGTCTTAATGTAGCATTCTTTGTTCTTCTTGTAAAGATGGTTTTGTCTATGAATTTTCTGAATTGTTTATCTATGAAGTTGTGTTTTGTTCCTTCAAATATCAATGAAAATCTGGCTGGGTAAAGTATTCTTGGTTAGGAATTTATTTCATAGCATTTTTTCACTATCTCTTACCATTGTCATAGAGCTAAAGAGTTTTCTTTAGTAAATCTATAAATCCTAAGATTCTCCATTGTATGTGATATGATATTTTTCTTTAATTTTGTTGCTTTCAGTATTCTATCTCTATCATTTTCATTATTCTGATTAAGGTGTGTCTTAGAGAAGTTTTATTTGTTCTCTTTTAGCTGGTACACTTTGGGTCTCCGTCCATATACTTTCTATTGCTGAGAACTGTGTTGTTCTGGCCCTCTGGGACCCCAATAATCTTTATGGTTTTTTTTTTTGTCCCAAAATTCTCTTATCAACTGTTCATTTATTTTGAAGCATTTTTTTCATATTATGCTATTGTCTAGAGGTTTTTTTGCACCTCATATTTTAGCTCATTTTATCCTCAACTGCTCTTACTTACTGCGTAGTATTCCTTTGTGTAGGTACACCTACACAGTTTATTTAGTTACTCATCTGTGCTTGGGCAGTTGATTGTTTCCAAATTCTGGCTATTGTAAATAATACTGAGATGAACAGAGGAATGCAGAGGAATTACCTGCATTGCATTTGGGGTGTTCCTAGTGTATATCCCTAGAAGTGGTATTGCTGGATTACAAGGAAGCTCAATATCTAGTTTTTTGAGAAATATCCATATTGTTTTCCAAAAGGCTGAGCCAGTCAACATTCCCACCAGCAGTGAATGAGAGTCCCTTTCTCCCTGTATTTACACCAGCACTGGTTGTTCTTGTTCTTTGTTATGTGTTCCATCTCTATCCTTAGATAGATGATGTTGCTTTGTTTTGATTTGCATCTCCCTGGTTAGTGATATAGAGCCCCTTTTCATATGCCATTTGTTCATTTGTATTTCTTCTTTGAGGAAGTTTCTCTTCATCTCTTTCCATTTTTGGATGGGGTCAGATTTTACTTTTCTTGCTAAGCTCTACCAGTGCCTTCTAAATCTTAAATATCGAGACCTTATCAGATGGGTTTTGGGCAAATAGTTTCTCTCATTCTGTGCCAGTCTTTGTATTTTACTCACCATTTCCTTTGAAGTGCAGAAGTTTCGTAGTTTAATGCAGTCCATTTGTTAATCTTTGCTTCCACTTGCCCGTTCAGTGATAGTTCATCCTTGAAGATGCCTTTAGCTTCAATGTCAAGTAGAGTTTTGCTCACATATTTGTAGAGAAACCTTATAGTTTCAGGTCTGATACCAATATATTTAATCCATTTTGATTGCTTTAGTGCACAGCATTGAAAAGGTCTGTGTTCACTTTTTTATGTAGCTGAACCATTTTCCAAATACCAATTTTCTATATACAAATAATGAAAAAGAGAGAGATCTTGAAAAAACTAATACCATTCACAGTTGTGCCTCAGAAAATCAAGTACCATGGAATCAACTTAAGAGGTGAAATGCCTATATAAAGAAAATTACAAAACACTGCTTTAAGAAATTAAACAAAAATGGAAATGAAAACACATTGCCTTTTTATGGATTGGTAGAATTAACATAATTTAAATGACAATACCTCCTAAACAGAAGATAGGAGTCAACATTTCCCAACTCAATTTCAAACTGTGCCATAAAGCAATAGTCATTAAAATAGCATGTTACTGAAATGAAGACAAATCTTTAGATTAGTTGAATAGGTATGAATATCCTGAGACTGACCTGCAAGTGTCTGATCAATGAATCTTTCATGAAGAGGCAAGAAACATGAAGTGGAGTGAGGAAAGTCTCTTCAACAGGAGGCTATGTGCCTTGCCTGAAACTGATATAAGCAGATTTACTTCAGAGGATCTGCCTCCACCATGTCAAATACATTTTTAAGAAAGGCTCAAAACTATGTCTGAAATAGAATTTTCATTGCAGAGAGCTGAACCATTGAAACCAACCTCACAGAGGAAAATCTTACAGGGAGGAGATTTTCAAACACGGGATGGTCGAGCATAGGAAAAATAAGAAGTTGACATTTACGTGGCACTTGCCCAGTATTTTGTCGTGCAAAATGCATTTCACTCAACAAGAGTGTAGAATTCTGTGATTTATTCAACTCTCCCTCCCCTCCCAGAGCATAGGTGATGATTTTTGTGGTTAGTGGTGATGAGCAATTAGCTGAGGAAAGGTGACTCCTGCTCTGGGCTTTCTTCCACTCTGGCCTGGTTTGAGATCCAAAACTAGATCTACAAAGCTTAAATCCATTTAGAGCCGTGCCCCTTGAACTCCAATTGAGTAATTTTCACAAGAGCTGTTGTTACCAGACTGATTTGCTCAGCACATTTTTCTTTTTCTTCTTTAAAAAAAATACTGACACTGGGACTGACTGATATGAACTCTTGGAAAACATAATATGCATTAGTTCTTCCAGTGCAGGCTATTATTTGACTTTGTGGTAAGATCCCTAGGTCTTATTTTATCTTAGCATTCAGAATAAGGAATCACTTTCATTGTTTTTTTTGTATTATACCATTTTATCAAAAATAATTAGAACAGAACAGTATAGTCTTACCTTTTCTTCAAACATATGGACTTATGTTTAAAATATTCTTGCTATGTGTGACTGGAAATAAATTTTGATACTCCTCTATTAAACTATTTATACATAAGCACATTCATATATGTCTCTTCTTGTATGATGCTAACATAATTCAAACTAATAAAATAAATGCAGGAATATTTTAAATGCATTCATTGCGTAAGTGTTATGCTGGTAGATTGAGGAACAGAAACTCCTTTTAGCATCCCAAGTGATATTAAATATTTCAGAGAGAGGAGCAGTGAATAAGCAATTCTTAAAACCATAAGAAATGATGATAAAATGATATATTCTGCTAATGGTACAGACTTCCCAGAAAATATAGGATTTCTATCATGATACTGATCAACTCAAACCAAAGTATATTGTGATGCCAGGCATTGTACAACTAAGAGCAAGATTCTTAGTATGACTTCTAAGTGTTTATAGTCCTGTGAAATATTGCTGCTTGAATGGTAAGCATGGTATGGTGACATACGTTGTGAAGAGGTGTGAAATTATACTTTAAGACATATACAGTCTTATATCCAAGGTCACTTCAATTAAAAAGAAAAACAAAAAATTCAGTATCAAGGAGTAGTGAAGACATATTAAGCTAACGTGCCATTTTTAAGTGTAATGTTAATAAGTACAATGAAAATAGAGCTTGTGAAAATATCCAACTTCTGGAAGCAAGGGGAAAGGACAATGCACTGAAGAATTAATCATTAATCAATGAAGAACTAATCAAACTAATCATTTGAGACTTGAACGGTGAATTTGAGTAAATAGAGCTGGGCAAGTTCTGGGAAAATTTCAAAAGGGCCAGTTTTGTAAATATAAATCTAGAGGTGAGATATTGTGGCTTGTTCTATTATTTTTATAAAAGTTTGGGAAAAGAGCATGGAGATGAAGACTGAAATAAGATTGGATTCAAAGACAGAAGCCAAATCATAAAGTGCCTCACAAAGCACTTTTATAAATTAGTCCTAATGGCATTAGGAAAGATGGAATGTGGAGGCAGGCTGGCAAAATAGCTTGTATGGAGAGAGGAATAACTGAATATTGCCTGAAATATGTAAGACACAAAGCTTCTATTAAATAACAGAGGGAGAGAGCAAACTAGATTGGGAAAGCTGTTTGAGAATCATCTATCTTCTAGTGTGTCTGAAGGTTTCTTTATTCAGGATATTTTTTCAGCCTAGATAACCCTATTAGTAACTGTGTGGAAGTTGTCAAAAACTGTCCTGAATCATGCATTCATTAAAGATCTGCTAAGATAAGTCAAAAAGTATTTAGGAAGTCTTCACAAATAATTATAGAGCCTGATCACTATCACACCTTCCACCATACCTCCAGAGGAAGGTGGTCAAAAGCAGACAGAAGCATGATTGTTACTGCCATAGCCATGCTGTCAATCCAACACCTTCTTATTGCCACCTATTGGCACACCTTAGAGGTGAGTTATCTGATTGCTACCATGTGAAACTCCAACAGGAACTTCGCATTTAAGTACTTTCATATGTTGTTTCTATGCATTTTTCTATGAAAGTACTGCTCGAGATCAAGATACCTGACAAATTTCTCTTGGATTCATGAGGCAAAATATAGCTAAACCCAAAACCTACTCACAGCCTACCTCAATATCAAGAAGGCCAAAATGACATGGTTGCAGACTCAGCACTTCATAGTGACCAGTAAATAGTATGGAGTTAAGAAAAGCAGAGAAGGGGCCAGATCGATGGCGCAGTGGTAGGGCATTTGCCTTGCACGCAGCTGACCTAGGAAGGACCGCGGTTCGATCCCCAGGTGTCACATATGGTCCCCCAAACCAAGAGTGATTTCTGAGCACATATCCAGAAGTATCCTCTGAATGTCACCTGGTGTGACCCAAAAACCAATCTATCTTTCTATCTATCTATCTATCTATCTATCTATCTATCTAT
>PVKC010037028.1:0-13092 GCA_004027635.1 Crocidura indochinensis
AGGAAGGAAGGAAGGAAGGACAAATGAATGAAACATGTTACTTGCATGTTTTATAGAATGTTCTACAATAGTAGTCCTGATATTTTTCTCTATTTGCTAACTGTCCAACGATTATTCAAAGATCAATTGATATTCAGTTAAGCATTAATTGCATAATGTGTATATTTCTGAGTTCTTTGATTCCTACAGCACCCCTATTATTCCCCTACAGAGCCATTTCATTATTAAATTAGCTCCTTTACTGGGAGATGTGCCAGGCAGGTAGGAAGCACTAAATACTCTAGTTCTGCAACTTGCTAACAATACTGCTATTTGAAACTTGGAATTAAAGTGAAATTTTGAAATCACTTCTAGATTTCATCTTTCCCCTCTCTTTCTGTCCATTAGTAACATGGAGTTATCTATAACATTAATCTTTTTACAAACATGTTAAGATAAAATAATGCAAATACTTTGAAAAGGAATCTTGGATTTCCATAAATGACACATTACATCTCTCTGTAGGGAATATTATTATTGGGAAAAGTCCTCTAAAAACACAGTGTCTTCTACAGAGGAGAATGGGCACACAAAATATATATTTTCCTTCGAGTTTGTTATACTCAATAACATTCTTCACATCATACTCATTTTTAGTTTCAAATGGGTTTTTTTCACTTCCTTCATTTTTATCTCTCCACCATAGCCTCCTTCTTGCTTTCTCCTCCTCCCCTACACTGTCCCCTTTCAACAAGCACATAGCTTAAATGTGTCACAGTTCTCTCATATGAAGCTTTCACTACGCACTCTTCTAATATAATCTCCTCTTAATGTGAAAAATATACGTGTTTTCCTCAAATTAAAATGTTTGAAAGTTTATCTTCATTACTATAGTTAATGGTCCCATACATTTCATTCAAATGCTTGAAGGTGTGGGAATTAATGGAGCAGGGAGAATAGACTCTTTACTACATATGAGAATGAATAAAAATTTAAATTGGATGGTTAGATATAATCTATCAGATATCATAATGAGTGAAGAAAAAGTTGCTGGTAAAAATGGCTTACACAGAAAAAATCAATTTAAGTAGTCAATGATGACATGATCTCCTCAATGTTATTCTTCTGTTTCCTCAGGTATCCATCCTCACTCATTAAACAGCAAAATAACAAACAGATACCAAAAAAAATTACTGCATGATTCTGTACATGTATTCCCAATGAGAAAGTAACACATGTAGAACACATAATTAGAAATTGTATCAGTCGGCAAAAAATTATTGATTTGGCAATATGCTTTTAATATGCTTCATATGAGCCCCAATTGACCGTGACTTCTCTATTCAATACTAACTTTATGTGCTCACTTACTTCCATAGTTAAATATTTGCTAGTATGCATGCAACCTGTAGCAAATATTTCAAATATTATTATAGTTTTCAGCGCCTAATTTGCAAGCACTTAGTTGGTTCCCACAATACTCTGTAAATATTATTTTATAATATTTATTGATTATAAAATATGTCATGAATGCAATGAATTGCTGATATATACTGTAAATAAGCAATAAATGTGAGATTAAAATAGAACCATCAATTATTGTATACTTACAAATCATAGAAGTATCTTCTTGCACTAAACTAATCAATTCAAATTTTTATTTACATTATTTTATGTAATATGAACATTTCTAATGTTCTCATCACTTTATATAAAAATAGTTGTAGTACCCTGAAGAGCATTTTATAATTTGAGTGGTATATAGGGCTTACTCATGGCTCTGCACTCAGGCTTTACTCCAGGTGGGCTGGGAGTACTATATGGGGTGCCAGGGACCAATCTCAGGTAAATCATATGCAAGGCAAACCACTACCAGCTGTACTATCTCTCCATAATTCCTTTAATTCACTCCCATAAAGCATACACCCAACCTAAACGTATTTTAAAGAAACAGAACAGGTATTAATCATACTTTATAGATGCGGAATTTGAGTGCTTTTTGACAGGAGATTAAGGCTAACTAATGGCTATATATTAATTACTATGACCAGAACCATAACTAAATTACATATCTTATAAGTTTATCATTTTCATTGTTTGAGCTTAATTACTTCGAATTCGGTTTGAATTTTAACTGATATTACATGACAAATAAGATTATGTTGAAAGATATGTCATAATACAGAAAACTGTTATGGTATTAAAAATTACAGGTAAGGGAAAGGGGTGGTTGCTGGAGTCTGATGATGCATGCTGGTTCTTAGAGGAATTGAGAGCCTCGTGAGCTGGCAGGTTAGTGAAGGTAGAACAAACTGAAGGTATGTAGGAGATATGTGATACCTCATTTTTCTTGCAGGTGGTGAGACAAATGCATTAAATTGTACTAAAGGAGTCCTCCCTCAGCTCAGTCTGAGCCATATATTTGCCAAAGTTTGTGAAACATGTAGTTAGGATTTTTGTTTTGTTTTGTTTTGCTGTGATCTTAATGTAGTAAATAAATCCTTAAAAAGAGAATGTTCCAATAAGTAAAACAAAATTAGACTTCACTCAAGTAAGTTCTACTTGGGAATTTTTTATCAATGATGTAAGCCCTCTAGTCAGAACAGAAAAAGACCCGGGTACACTTTGTATATCGTCCTGCCATATGCATTTAAAATACACACATATATTATTTACATGTGAATTGCAAGGTATCCATATTATTTTTAGTCCAAACAGGAAAGAGCAGAACCAGGGAGACAAAACATGAGGAAGTTTATGTAAATCATATTTCATTTATCCTTCATTGTTTTTAATTTTTTTTTTTTTTTAGTTTTTGGGTCACACCCAGCAGTGCTCAGGGGTTACTCCTGGCTCCATGCTCAGAAATTGCTCCTGGCAGGCACGGGGGACCATACGGGGCACAGGGATTCGAACTGATGACCTTTTGCATGAAAGGCAAACACCTTACCTCCATGCTATCTCCCGGGCCCCTCCTTCATTGTTTTTAATTTAGTCACAGATATCTGGAAAATTTTATCTTGTTGTGAACACATAGAAAAGAGAAACCGGACCTAAAATGTACTTATATGCATAGCTCTCTTTTGTAACTTCAAATTTAAATGTTTTTATTTTAAAATTAACCTCATACTCTTCCAAAAGGCTTTTCATAAAATGGGCATTTTTAATATTTTTAAAGATACCCTAATATATCATTACATATATAATAGTAAGGGGGAAGAATGACAGTATAGTAGGAATGATCCCTAAACAGAGCTAGGAGTAAGCCTCTGAATGTGACCCACAAAGAAAATAAGGTTGAAAACTTGATATAAAGAAGGAAATAAGGGCAGAAAAAGAGAAAACTCAGACCAAAGAGATAGTACAGGAAATAAAGTGCTTGCCTTTAGGCAGTCAATCCTGTTTCAAAATCTAGGACTGCACTTGGTCCCTCCAGAAACTTCCAGGAGTAAACTGTGAAATAAGAACCAAGAGTATGCTAGGCGCACCACTCAAGGGGTATATAATTTTTAAAAGAATTAAAAACATTTAATTTCAAACAAAAATCACTTTCTTTGTTTCTTTTATTCATAGTCAAAGTCACTTGCTAGATAAGATTTTAAAAGTCAACATGAAATAAACAGTCTTGGAATCAAAAGGGTGGATTTAGAAAATTAGAAGTGACAATTAACATTCAGTAAGTTCTTTCTAAGGACTAAGCCCTATATTCTACACTTCATAGATATTGTCAAGTTTAACCTTTATAGAAAAATTTTGAATATAAATTTTAAAGATGACAAAAAGTTTAGAAGTTGAATTACTTGCCAAAAGACACAATAGGATATAGAATAGGACTCTGACCTGAGTCCATGCTTTCTATGCTGTGTTCCTCTAGCATTAACTGAACCACTTTCAATACTAATAACTCTATTTACAAAATAGGATTACAATGCTCTATCTTACAGGTGTGTTGCATATAATATAAGAGCAATGTATGAAACACAGCACAGTACCAAGCAATTGACAGGCCATCGCCAAAGCATTGAACAACTTGATTTGTTGATTATTACTATAAATAACAACTTTCTCATAGAAGTTTCAGTTTACCATAGTTTATGTTGTAAGCTTTCAAAAACATTTTTCGATGTGAATCTTATAAAAAATATTCTTTGTAATACATTCATTTTTGACAGAGAGCTTTAGATATATATCAAGAGATACAGCTTTTCTGATGGTTAATAGAAGCTCAAACAGCCTGCAGGTCATAATAGAAAATAAGTATGATCTTTAGAGAAGCTATTGAAGAAAGAAGATGAAATGTAATGGCAAATCCATAATGAGACAGCAGTAGCCAATCTATAAATCTATAAGCTTGTAGAAAGGAAAGATAAATACTCTCATTATGGTTCACCATGCCCGCTTAGTTCTATATAAAATCTATGTCGCTCATCTCCCTGCCATCTTAAGCTCCTTTGTCAGATTTGACATGAGAACATTACCTGGATTCAGAAATTTTACTTCATTGGGAGTGTGACTGTGCAGTTGGTGTTTCTGGATGAATGGTGGAGAGATAAAAGCAGTAAACATCCATATAGTTCCAGGAAGTGCCCAGGGTACACCAAAGGCATGAACAGAGATTATGAAGTCAGTTATTAGTGACATAGTGATTTCAAATTGACTGTATATTCAACCATTCCCCTTCTTCTCCTGAATCCTTTGCTTGCAAAAAAGAACAGAGACTAGAGCTATATTGGGAGATCCCAATTCCAAAGAGCTCAATAAGCTCAACAAATAAAAAGCACAAAGACTTTTACACAAGGTCAAGAACAAAATGTCATGTTCATGACACTGAAAGGAAAATATTCCATGTGGGATGAAGTAATGTTTTATGAAGGAAGATGCAGAGACATATTAATTGTGAGCATAAGAATTTGATAATCAAATGTAAAGCCAGACACTTTGTTTTGTAATACATCATCTTACCTATTACTTATCATCTTCACAACTTCATTGGTAAGCAGGTGTTTTCCTTATTTTACAAATAAGTAAACTAACACCCAGAGAAGTTACATGGCTCATACAAGATCATGTACTTTATAAATGAGGAAGTATAAATCACTTTTATCTCTTGATGGAACAGACATTTGGAGTGAATTTGAAATTGTAAAGTTAAAGACTTTATAATTGTATTATTCTTGGTACTAAAAGTAGCCACAAACAGGGCTTTTCTTTTGTATGATTTGGTTTGGGAGTCACACCAGTGATGTTCAGGTATCACTGGTTGTGGTGCTTGGGAGACTATATTCAGTGCAGAGATTGAACCAAGGATACTCAAATGCAAGTTAAGTGACTTAACCACTCTATCATCTTTTGGCCTCAGAATAGGGCATCTTAGATTTCTTCTAATCAACATTTTTAACCCAATAAATGCCAATAATTTACCAATTTTTTTACCTTCACATTTAATCATGTATGGAATTGCAATCCATTTCAATAACATTGAATCTATAACACTATATACACAGACTTACAAAGTACTGTTCATATCATATCACTGTTTATTAACCCCACATTAAGAAACGAAGTTGTAGGTCAGGGGCCATAGGTTTTTCAAAGAAGTACATGAGGCCTTTTGATTCTGAAGTGCTCCTTGGGCATCTTTGCCCACTTCTTAGACTAAGGCTACTTATTCTACTCATATATTCTCTGGTTGGAACTATAGAAACATCCTATCTCCTTGATCTTCCTAAATCTCGTATACTTCACATTACAAATAATTTAACTGATATCAATTGGCTCTACCAACGAACTACAGTAAGATTGAGTCCAGAATAACTCTGATTTTAAAAAATGACTGCCAACTATGAATCATAAATGATCTGAAAGTAGAAATGGATATATTTTAGTAAATTATCATTTTCTAGTGATTATTATGCTACCTATAAATATCTGGTTTAAAGAATAACCATAACAAAAGAGCTAGAAAGTGAATAAGCCTACAGAACAGCAACCTGTAGTTCTTGAATAATTAGGATTTGAAATCTACCTCAAAACGATGGTATTTTTTTTTATTGTTGTGCCAACCACAGACTGGGAAGAATCAATACCCCCCAGCTCTTGAAACATCCCACCTGTGGCCTATTTTGCCAAAAGCATCACTTAAATATGAGGAAGGAAGCAGCTTTGATCTGAAACTGTCACCGCCACCACAGCAGTCTTCAGAAAGTAAAAAGAAAATTTCTCAATTGAGCAGATTCTGTCTCCAGAAGGCAAAAAGAAACAAATTTCCTTCACTAACTAACATTAGATTCTTGGTGGAATTAGATAAGTAGAAGAGTCTTTACTTGGAGGTTGGTTTAGTTTGACTAAACAGTGGCTCTTCAAGCACCATATGGAGAAACATACACCTCAGCTGGAAACTTGTTGAAAATGTAAATTCTGAAGCCTACTCCAGATCTTTTTTAAATAAAAAATATTGGAAGTGAGTCTGAGGACTTTATTTTTAGCAGATTTCCAGGTGACTTGAATTATGCTCCTTTAAAGACTTGAACTAAGATAACCTGAATGTCCCTCTTGAACTCCAACTAAAGTAAACTCAGAGCTGGGAATTCTACACGCACCCCTCTAATGACTCCAAGAGGCAAAGACCATGCAAAAGCAAGGGGTTTTATCATACAAGCATGCAGGGGCTCTCAATCATGACCAGAGGCCAGAGGATGAAGGCCCCGAGCAAAGGTTTTTCACATTTTTATAGTACTCACTGCAGTGGGAACTTATAGAATATCTTGTGATAGTCATATTCCAGTAAGTACATAAACCATTAACAACAAAGCATGACAGTTACATCTCAAGAACCATTAACCATAAAGCAACTTACATAAAACATCCCATGACAGTCACATTTGCCTGCAAACTTTAGATAACAGTTAGTCACAAGGTCAGCAGTGGTTGGAGTGTATTTCATGGTCAAAGGTGGTGCTTGGGGAAGCTGCGGAGAAAAACTTTTATTTCTTTCCATGTGGAGAGGAAAGTAAATTAAGTACCTAGAACACATTAACAAGTAATTAAGCATTTACTTGTTTTCTTTCTTTTTGTTTGTTTGTTTGTTTGTTTCTGGGCCACACCCAGAAATTCTCAAGGATTATTCCTGGATCTGCACTCAGAAATCACTCCCGGCAGGCTCAGGAGTCCAGATGGCATGCCAGAGATTTAACGCAGAACACCACATGCAAGGCACTGTGATAATGCTCTGGCCTCTAGTTTTGCTTTCTTTGGCGGTATAACATAGTTTCATTTCATCTCAAAATAGAAATCATAAAAAAATAGAAATAATAATTAAATAAAATAATGTCTGTATATATAAAATGTGCATAGCATAATTTTCAGGACTAAAAGATTAGATACAGAGTTGGAAAGTTATTACAAGGGTTAAGCCTCATGCATTGTACCCCACATAAATTCCCAGCACTGCATACGATATCCCTGAAGTGCCAAAAGTGATCCCTAAGCTCAGAGTCAGGGGAAAGTCCCGAGAACTGCCAAATATGTCACCCAACTAAACATTTTAGATATTATCACTAAGAATTTAATCCCAAAACAGCACATACAAACTTTATGAAAATGCCTAGCAGAAGAACTACATTTGGTTCAGTAAACTAAACTATTATAAAAGGTAATTTATAAATTAAGAGAAAAGCAGTCAAGTATATGTGGGAGAAAGTAGCCAATCAGAAGCCATGTAGATACCTCAACTGTCATGTGGTAACCCTGAGTTTGATTCTCGATATGATCCTGAACATTCTGGGATGCAAATTCTAAGAATAGATCCAAGAGTTACCTTCTTAGTACCAGGAAGAAGAGAAAGAGGAGGAGAAGGAGAAAGAGGAGGAGAACATAATCCTAGTATAAAAGAGAAGCTTTACAAATTGAAAAAAAAAATTTGATTCATTAGTATTTATTAATTTGTTAATAAATTATAATTTATAATATTTATTATAGAATGTCACATGGATTTATTATATGATTTATGGTTTATTTGTTAATGATTGATTATTGATTGTTAATTCATTTATTTTATTTATTTTAATTTAGTTAAAATTTATTTTAATTCTCACTTATAAAGTAACAGCAAGTGGTGCTGCCAATCAGACCTGATAACCATTTGTAACATCTGATAGCCATTTCATTAGTACAGCTTCCTTTTTGAAGAAATAAAAACTTCTTTTTGGAGTGATTTCTTCTGGGAGAAACACATGCTCTCATAAACTAGAGATGGAGACAGGGGAGCAAAGGATACTTTTGAGAAAAGTAGTTATCAGTATTTCAAAGAGTATGCTCTGTTGCTCATAAAATATATAAAATAAGACCTAATCAGAAAACAAAGATAAATCCCTCTGCCTATTCAGAATCAATTTTATGAGAAATATTTGTCACCCCAAACCAACTGCATTACACCAAAAATAAGTTTCAAAGGAACTTTCAATAAATTGACAATTTAATAATCAAATTATGACAGGGCAGACTAAGAGCTGTTTCAATGAAAGGAAACATACCCGATTAACAAAAGGAGCATAAAGAACCAGGATGTAGCGCAGCGGGAGAGTGCATGCCTTGAATATATGATACAGAAAGTTTTATGCTCAGTGCCACAACCAAAACAAAAATCCTGGCTTACTTAGAACAAACAGCAACCCTATAACATACAAAAGACTTGGAAACTCAGAAAGAAGCCTTTTCAACAGCTTCCAACTTGTTGATTTCATTCATCCCAAACCGACTTCAATTGATCTGTCCATCATCCTCCCAGAGGATGAAAATGATTTCCACTTTATTCTTTTTCCTCAGTGAAGTCTATTCTTTAGTACATTTGAGCATGTCAGCTGGAGATGAGCAAATCAACCTGCACAGTTTGTGTCTAATTCAACCTTTTCAGGAAAATAAAGGAAGAGACATTTGTATGTATAGATTGACCTTGGCAGGCAAGCAAAAAGAAAATGGCCATCACAATCCATATACCAGCATTCCCAACAGTCCTTTTGCCACATACTGTAAGACACACATTAGGCTTTCTCAAGACTATTTCCATTAACACCACCTCAAACCATCTAGCCATACCAGATAGCCTGTCTGGAAAAAACAGAAAGAAACAGTAAGAAGGTACCCTAGACAATAGCCAATCATTTTAAAGATCGTCAAAAAACTAGAACCTTCCTATATCTCCTTCCTATGTAATCCAATTCATAACCTTGAGTAAGATTCGTCTCCTGTGAGAGACAACCCTGACCAGTCAGTTTGGAGCTGTTGGTTGGTATACAGATTAAAGATTTTTTCAGCTTTCTTTTTTTTAAGTCCTTGATCCCTTTTTACAAAAACTTAAAAACCTAGTAAAATTATAGAAACATTTTGCTCACAGAAAGGGAACAGAATATTTTGTTATAGGGCAGAGGAAACTCTACTACAGAATTGTGAAGAACAGGTAGAATAGGAGGTTAATTAGTAATCCTAGCCGATTACTTTACCTTTAAGGAAAGTGTTGAAGATGCACCAGAGTAATAGAAAATTTGAGTTCCGGTTCTATGGTAAATTTATATCTCCACTTGGGTTCATAACTGCAATTTTAACTTTAGAAGAACAAATGACAGTGCTTTCCAATTCTAAGTTTTCATTGGTAGACTCAATAAGGTTGATGGGGCACTGCCCTAGATATTTTTTAATCAGATTCACAAGAAATAGAACCTACAACATGTATTTTCCAAAAAATCAAGTTCACAGAGAGAGAAGATAGTGGGTAAGTCATGCACCTTGCATGAAGAAGATCCAGGTTTGATCCCTGGTATTACAAGTAGATCCCTGAGTACAGAGTGAGGAGAGAACCCTAAGCATGGTCAGATATGACATGAAGCCCCTCTCTCCAAAAAACCTTAGAATATTTTATATACTACTGGATTAAATCATTGCTAAGGGATGCTTTGTCATTGCTTCTTAAGATAGATAGTGCTATTCCTTATGGGGGCCATATGATGTGTTTAAATTCTTGGTCAACAATTAGAAAAAAGCTTAAGATGCTCTAATATATGCTACTAAACAGGTATTAATTAGTTATTCATGAAAACCTAGAGAAGAGCCCATCCAGACAATTTTAAATGAGTTAAAAGCATTTCCCTAGATATTCTGTTAGGACTCAGGTCCAAACACTGAGTAAAAATAAATATCCAAGTTTTAATAATATTTTGAATATATTAAAATTAATAACTTTCATCATTATGTTTAGGTCTCATGTTTATTATAATGTTAAAATTGATGTATTTTGATGTACAGATTTACCATACTTCACCACCACTGAAGTGCCCAAGACCCTTCACCAATGTCCATATGTTACTTCTAGACACCTCATTATTCTTCCTACTCATTCAGTTGTTTTATATACTCAGTTCTGTAACCCAGAACCAAGGGTTTGTAATAATTTAATAGTCTGTTACCTGCATTCCATTTTCCATAAGGCTTTACCAGGAATAACTCCTACCAATAGTGAAGGAAACAACCCCAAAACAATGGATTAAAATGATGATTAGTGTTTCTCATAAAGTAATAACTTGAGCAGATCTTGGTGAAAATAACATCTTTCACCTGAAGACTTTTTCACAAATTATAATGGTTTTCCACTATAAAAGCTCTTCTAAGCACTGACAGCAGGAATTCGTACTTTCTGTGTGTCTTCTTGGTTTCATCATAGTGAAATGTCTGAACTCCACAGGTAAGCCCCCTCTCCTGACAGAAAAAGAAAGCAGCTGAAGGGGAAGCCATATTAAGTTTCTCTGCCTATTAGTATCCAGTGGCCACACAGGAATTGGCATTGACTCTTCATTTAAAAAAAAAAACAACAAATGTCTATATTTTGAGGAAATGAATGAGAAGTTTCTAGATGAACATGTGGAAACAGAAATATTTTAGGAAAATGCAATCTTCCATACCAGTGAATAAGGGATGGATATGAGGAAATCGTGCAGAACAGAAAGAAATTGTACTATATAGGTATAGTATAAAGCTTAAAAACGTTTTCTACAATAAGCAGAACATTTTAGACAGTTTTAGGTAGGTAATTGCACATCTCAAGATTTTTGAGGAAAGATTTCTTTGAGCAAAAAATTCTTATTTAATCCCTCCTAAAAGATGTGCATGCTGTAAATAGTGAAGTCTGCAAATCTTAGAATAGCTTTCTCAGGCTCAGAAAACTGATCTCAATTTCTCTCCATGATCTACCAGTTCTGCAGGCATTTTTTTTAAAAGGAGAGTCATGAAAGCATTTTGAAATATCTATCCTTTGCCAGACATTTTGAATCTATCATCTTATTTAAACATCACAAGAACAATCAGAGACAACAATATATCATCTCCACTTTATAGATGAGACTGAAAATCAAAATGCTGAATAACTTGTCCAAAGTCAAATTGTTTATAATTAATATAGCTATGATTAAAAGCCAAGCCTGTAGCCAAGAAAGCAGCAAAATAGGCTCAGATACATTCTTTGCATGGAGGAGGCTGAAGTTTAATCCTCTGCCATCATCGGATACCCCAAGTAACACCTAGGTGTGGTCTGTGAGACTACTGTGGTCCCAAAACAAAATAAATACTAATAATTTTTAATTGAAGTCTTATTGCAAAGTGAGAATTTTTTCACTATACATGCCATATGTTTTATTGCCATATGTTTTATCATTTTGCAGATGAAAATTATATAACTATATCTTCTAGGCAAAAATATCTAGTAGTCCTTCTCTTCACATAGTTTAATGCCATATCATAAAAAATAATGCAGAGAAAGAGTCAAATTAAGTTATATGCTTTTGGACTTAGAATAAGAACTTTTTTTTTGGTTTTTGAGCCACACCCAATGATGATCAAGGGTCACTCCTGGCTATGCTCTCAGAAATCGCTCCTGGCTTGAGGGACCATATGGGATGCCAGGGGATCGAACCGTGGTCTGTCCTAGATCAGCTGTGTACAAGGCAAATACCATATCGCTTGCACAATGGCTCCAGCCCCTAAATAAAAACTGTTTAAGAGATGTTGAAAAGAGACAGATATATACCATGGTATCATAATCTTTACACACCCTGTCCTTATCCTACATAATCAGGGGCAGGTAGAAATGACTCATAATAATGTATTTTCTGAGAAAATAAAATAAGAAGAATTATACAATTTCTTTTTTTGTTTGTTTTGGGGTCTCACCCAGCAGTGCTCAGGGGTTACTCCTGGCACCATGCTCAGAAATTGCTCCTGGCAGGCATGAGGGACCATATGGGGCACCGGGATTCGAATCGATGACCTTTTGCATGAAAGGCAAACGCCTTACCTCCATGCTATCTCCTGGGCCCCCAATTTCTATAGTCATTAGTACTTCCTTTTCTATCAAAAGAAGTGCTCAGTATCATATTTACTCCCTTAAAAACTTCAAGTATTGTGCTTATTCTGAGATTCAATCTGCAAACTCTGACCAATGTTTGTTTTTAGAACTTTTATAGCAGCATTCACCCCCAAGCATCTAAAATGTGTTCAATTAAATGTAGCAAATAAAAAAAATAGTTTATGATATTACCATTGACAGAAGAATGCATGAAAGTTTCATGGGTAAAGACTAAATAAATCTAGTAGTAGAATTTATTCAAGGCCTAGTGAAAGACTGTGCACCATGATCCCTATGAGAGTATTCAGTGCCACTTCCAGTATCAATTCTGACCTAAACTTCTTCCATGTATAATTCCTCATGAAAAGAGATGTATGAGAAAATAACAATAAAAATATCCACTGTGAGGTTTTATATATCTTACATAGAATAGTTTTTAGGAATTTCTTTTTTTCTTTTTTTTAATTTTTTTTATTTTCATTTATTTTATTTATTTATTTTTTTTTTTGTTTTGTTTTTTGGGGCCACACCCGGTGACGCTCAGGGGTTACTCCTGGTTATTCGCTCAGAAGTTGCTCCTGGCAGGCACCGGGGACCATATGGGGAACCGGGGGATCGAACCGCGGTTTGTCCTACACTAGCACAGGCAAGGCAGGCACCTTACCTGAAGCGGCCACCGCCCGGCCCCAATTTTTTATTTTATTTATTTTATTTATTTTTTTATT
>PVKC010037029.1:0-13105 GCA_004027635.1 Crocidura indochinensis
GTGGAGGGAGGACAACTTGGTGATGGGAATTCCCCTGATTCAATGTTTATTTGTAAATGGAATATTACTGTGAATATCATGTAAACCACTATGATTAAAATAAAAAAAAGTTAATTAAAAAAAAACTCCTGAATACTAGCCAAAATGAAACATGTATAGACCTTATTTTTCTTTTTTTAAATATCTTTATTTAAACACCTTGATTATAACCCCTTTCACCAGTGCAACATTCCCATCACCAATATCCCAAATCTCCCTCCTCCCCACTCCACCCCCACCTGCACTCCTGAAAGGCTTTCTACTTCCCTCATTCATTCACATTGTTATGCTAGTTCTCATTGTAGTTATTTCTCTAATTGTACCCAATGACCTTTTTCAATGCATCTAAACAAAAACAAGTCATCTTCTAGGATTAGAACTCCACAGTCTTAGGTAATCTGGTCACACAACAATGCTTTTCTGGCTACTTAAACTCACTACAATTAATCTTTATGTCCTAGTAGGCATGATACAAGATTTATGGGGGTAAGAGCGGAGTCACACCTATATGTGCTCAGGGGTTATTCCTGTTTCTACATACAGGTATCACTCCTTGCTAGCTTGCGGGACCATCTGGGTTCCTGGGAATCAAACCTAAGTTGGCCATTTACAAGGTAAGTGACTTTCTCACTGTACTATTGCTCTGGCCCCACAACACAAGAATTTTAAACAAAAACACTTCTATTTTCCACTGTCTATCTCTGTCTGACTTAAGTTAATAATGACCACTGCTGGTTGCAAGGAACAAAGCCTGCATTATTACCATGCTCCATGTTCTTTCCAGAGAAGAATAGACAACCAGATGTAGGGAAAGGATAATTTGGGCTACTTTTGTGCAGTCTCATTTTCCAAATTTGTTTCACAAAGCTCAATGCACACGTAATTCCCTGCTAAATTGCTGGGCTACTTTGGTTTGAGATGTCTTATCCCTTACCTTAAACTGCAGCACTATTTAATCTTAAGTGTACAAACTACTTAGTTTTCTGTAAAAAGGGCACAAAATTCACATATAAGTCAGGAAATATGCTCATTTAAGTAAGAAAAATAAAATTACTAAATAAATTTCTGGTCAAGGTGAGAATTTCAAGGATGGCTGATGATACCCAATTCAAATAAATGCCTGGCCAATAAAGATGGAGGTCTATAATGACTCATATGTTGTTACCTATATACTAGCTAAATATCATTAACACATGGCACATACCAGTCATGGTGATGTCATCTCTTATGACATTTTGTTATCACCCAAAAGTAACCAATTTTGTCGGTGTTTAATGCCATTTCACAATTTTCTGAACATAAACAACTATAATATATGTCTGCCTGCTAAATATCTGCCAAAGGTAGAAAAATATCAAAGAAAATTAAAAATGTCTAACTTTTGTTATTCTATTGATTATGTGCCCTTTGCCTCCAGATAAGAGTACAGAAAATATTCTGGAGGGCACTGGAAGATGGTTTAGTGAAGTTCACTGTGTAAAAATTGAAAAGAAAATTCTCTTTGCACTCAAAATATTTCTAGTCAACTACTTACAGTCTCCCTAAGTTCTTAAACATCTCTGCATTGCTTTATAAAAATATTTTTTATTTATTGAAGTAACATCAATTTAACATCAATAAGCATTTAAAATTTTTAGGAGAATAATATTACCATACCATATTCACCAACAAAATGCTGAAATTCTTACATCAGGCAGAAAAGGAGAAACTTCCTGTCTCAATCCAAGAAGGCCTCAGGGTTCTCAGCCCAGACCAATCTAACAGGAAAGAGTCAGCAGCCATGGTTTTCTTTGGAGGCTTAGTGTTGGAGTTACGTTGCTTTTCTACTGGGAAGACTATTACTATTGTTTTAAGAAGTCTCCGTAGTATTTTCCACAAAAGTAAAACCAAAGGACATTCCTACCTACAGTGAATGAGGTTCCTTTCTTACCACATACCCATAGACAATAGTTATTTTAGTATTTTTGATATAAGCCATTTTCACTGGCATAAGAAAATGTCACTGTTATTTTGCTTTGCATTTTTCTGAGAACAAGTTGCTTTTTCCTGACAATGAGCACTTCTTTATAAACCTGCAGGCTGACCATATGTCCTCTTCAAGAAGCTTTTTTTCCATTTTTTTGATGGGGCTATTGATTTTGCTGTTGTTGAGTTTTTTTTGCGTGTTTAATATATCTGTATATTAGTCCTCTAATTGATGTATGGTATGCAAATACTTTCTCCCATCCAATAGGTTATCCTGAATATACAATACTTTCATTAAATTAAATGTATATGTAACAGTAAATCATATTATTATGATTCTTTAGCAGAGTGTGTTGTTAGTCTGCCTGAGAAACACACATTCAATATTAAACTTTGCCTGTGGCTGGTAATGCAGAATAAACACTTTCTAGACCTATAGATATTTTAGCTAGTTAACTAACATATTTTCTTGCATATAAGATGACTGGGTGTATGGGACAGCCCCCTACATTTCCTGTTACAATATATGGTTTGGGCTATATTTGTTATATAAGACTACATCTCCTTTAACGCATACCAAATGGAAATTAAAAACATAAGAGAAAAAGAGTAGAACCTTCAAAGGTTAAAAGTATATGCTTAATAAAGCTAGACTTTGGAGTGCCAACTATCATTTTACATTTGTCAAGTGTAGTGAGTGACTGAGATTTTTTTAATTGTGATCTACATTGAAAGCAGGGAGAGGGGGCTCCTCCAAGAGCAGCTGGCTTGGGTGCATTGATTAATAGGAAAGCTAGAGGGAGATAGAGAGCCTCCTTTGTGTCCCATAAAAGCTGAACAGAGGACTCAGCACCAGAAAGTCCTATAGAAGCGATGACACCTGGTGGATGAATGAGATGCATTGCTTGTTAACTCAGCTGCTCTGTGTGCCCTGAAAGATGAATCAGGACAAGTAGAGGACTGAGTGATGATGCCTGGCAGCTGGATGGGATGCAGTGGTAAAAGGGGGCAGATCACTCATCCCTAAAGTGGGAGTAAGTTTCAGCATACCATTTAGAGGTGTATAAGATGATCCCTGGCTTTTAATTAAGTTTCTCATGAGTTAAAAAGTCATCTTATACACTGGAAAATATGGTAGATATTTTGTGCAAGGGATCTAGCAGAAGAGATCTAGCAAATATGCTGATTCTGTTAGGTTCTTAGAAAAATTAAGCAATTTGTTAAATCCACAATAAAACATGTTCAATTTTTGTGGAATAATTTAAAACTGAGAAAAAAGAAATAGTAATCCTAAATGTCTTTGTAAAAGACTTTAGAAAGAATGGAACATTCCAACACAGATAAAGAATTTAACAAGTCTGCTTTACCTTTTTGTTTTCCACGCCAGACCTTAGAACAGCTGTGGTGGTTGGCTTGAGCTCAGAGCTGCTCTGAGGAGTCACATTTGCTTTGACAGTATTGGTCTTCCCTTTCTTGTCGTTCTTCAAAGTATCACTGGACACATCAGCTATGTCACTCTGCAACAGAAACACTGATATTAACCTAAGTGAATGCCACCTTGAGGTTCAATGCCTTGCACATGTTTATTTTATGGATCTCAGTTTTGCCACTCAACTTCTTTATGTCTTCCTGGACTGCTGGTCTCATTGGATCTTCTCCTAGAGAACTACAGAGGATATAGCTTCTTGAAGAATGTGGTGAGAGGAAAAATATGCACCCCCATTTATTTTATTTTATTTTATTTTTTAATTATGAGAACAGTAATGTAGAGAGGACAAGGTAAATATACAGTGGAAGGAGAAGTCGTCCATAAACAGGGTTCTCAGAAGAAATCCCCTTGCTGACGCCTAAATATTGAACTCACAGTCAAAGAACGTTAAGAAAAATAAGACAGAACCCATGTAAATTGCTTTGTCCACAAGTACCCAGATTGTAGCACATTATAACATTTCTTGGCCGTACACAAAGCAATCTAAAGCCATGAGCTTTATGTGACCCCTTATACATTGAAGGCATAGTATTTTTTATATTTTCATGTACATGCATATTAGTTTAAGTTAACATCAAAAGTTTAAGAGGTTTATTTTTAAGGGTTATAGTCAAAAAGAGCACAGTGAAATTGGTGTTAGAGTGGCAAATATTGTTTGCATAGGCCCACCAAAATATGGGGGACATGGAAAGGAAAAACTTTGGTCTAAATACAAGGAGACCCTACCCCTGAAGTTTCCTGGCATAAGACCAACTCTAGGCTCCAGGCAATCTAGTTTATTCAAACCAAGTCATTGTCTGTAGTGCTAATAGTTTTATTTTTCACGCAGTCTCTATTGTTGGCATCAGGTTTCTGTATGGCAGATCCTGGAGTCTGCACATCCTACGTGAAGTCAGTCTGGTGTGGAGTATCCTCTAGTTTCACCTCACAATTAAGGGGCAATACAAAAAGCCCTATCCAGTGAGCAGGTCACTGTTGTTGTTGAGTCTTCTCAGTGTTAAAGGAAGTCTCCTGTGAGTAGTTCGATGTCAGAGCAGTGTAGGGTCTTCCATGGTAGATGATTGCCTCCAGGTGTTGTTATAGACAACCTTGGATGTTTCATAGATGTCTTCCCAAGATCAGGAGCAAATGGAGAATGCCCATTCTTCTGATTCCTGTGCCAGGTCTTTATGTCAATGTTCAGGGTGTGAGGTCCCATTACACTACAAGATTTATGTGCTCCCATCTCTATTAGATAAGAACTTATTTGTATGTATAGTATTGTACCGTTTTAATGTGCCTATGCAAACAAAAAAATAAAGCCACGTGGCATTATCAGAGTATATGGGGTCGTAAGAACATGTCCAACAATACCCATGACTTGGTTCAAACATAAGTATTAAACTGAGGGACTCTTCCACCAAGTTCCCTATTGAATAGCTCACAAAGAGAAGAAAAGATAAAAATAAAGGGGGGGATAGTCACTGTATAAGAAAATATTAGGCAAAAGTTATAGCTGTCAAAGAAAACACACATAGAATGTTGAAACGACACACATGTCCTTATTATGTCTTTTAAAATAGTTGCAGGTGTTAACTCTAGGGCACCACTTTGGTCTGTGACTTAGAATTCTACAATACTTAAGTTAAAAAAGGGTAAATGTGGAGTAATGATGATAGGGGGTGAGAGAGTTAAAGAAAAAAATTATCTTTTTGTAGGGGTGTGCGAAAGGGCAGAGTATAAAATGGATATTCTACAAATATAAAAACACAATTCGATCATGGGGAGTATTATCGATGTATATTGTATGGTTTTGAAAATATAGACTGGTAAAAAAAATACCATGACTGCTTCAAGAAGCTGGGAGAACGGAAGTTCAGAGCCCCATCCAGACCCACCCTAAGGAGCCGAGCGGGGAATGGGGGAAAAGCTGGGGTACCTTTGAGCTCCAACAGGGGACCCACCTCGCTGGCTCCCCAGACTTGTGGCTGTGGAAGCCTTGGAGATTGGGAGCAAGGCGGCAGACGGATGCTGGGGTCACTGAAGTCCCGCAACCCCCCCCCCAAAGGTCTGTCTAGGTAGGCCTCGGGCAGGACAGAGGCCTTTCCACCCCCAAGCTGCTAGGAACTCCTGAAGCCCAGGGAGGAAAGGGATCCTTCAAGAAGCTGGGAACGGAAGTTCAGAGCCCCACCCAGACCCACCCTAAGGAGCCGAGCGGGGAATGGGGGAAAAGCTGGGGTACCTTCGAGCTCCAACAGGGGACCCACCTCGCTGGCTCGCCCAGGCTTGTGGCCTAGGGAAGCTTTGGAGATGGGGAGCAAGGCAGTAGAGGGATGCACCCCCTTTTTATAAGCAAGGTATTCTGTCATTTTCTAGCTACTGCAGAGATTGAAGTATCAGTACCAATCATACAAAATGTACTGTTTAGAGGGAAAAAATCAAGCATTTGCTATTTTTAATGTATACTGTTTCTTTCCCAGTTTGCTTCTAGTGGTTTAGTCTCCCCAAGGTATGAGTTAAGTCACACGTAATGAAGTAGCTTTTTGGATAATAAATATCTGTTGCGAGATATTCTCACTGACCCTTGAAACTATTTTGCTGAACTTATTTAGATTCAGTCTCAAAATCCCTCTCATAACTGGCTACACTAATTCATTCAGTTATTTTGTTTTTGCCACCCCTGGTGGTGTTTACTATTTACGCCTGGCTCTGCATTCAGGGATAATTCTGTGTGGTGCAAGTAACCTAGGATTAAACCCAAGTTGGCCTCCTGCAAGGCAAGCACCCTACCCACTGTACTATCACTCCAGCCCCTAGCTACATTAATTGAATACTCTGTCTTGTTCTGGTAATTAAGAGGTTTGGTTGACACTCATAATTTCCCAGCTCAATTCTCTTTAATTGACTACTTTTTACTTACAGTTTCAATGTTCATAGCCCTCATTTGGTCTGCTCTCTTTTCCATAATAGAAAGGAATTTCTTTGGGTCAGACAAAGCATCCAAAATATCTGAAAGAAACAGACCGCTAAGCTGTTGATTCTAATTTAATGGAAAGATCCACAAAGTCTATTTCAGCCAAACAAACCACCATCTTGATTATAATTTCTGTTATTCCTTCTCTTAAGACATATGAAAAATATTGGAAAGTAGTTAATCAGGAAAAGAAAACTCAAGTAAGGTGTAAACATCAGATGGTCTTTTTCCCTAATGTTCTCATTGTGTGTGTGTGTTTTCACAGTGTGTCTGTACCTTCCATGTGTACATGCACGCTGTTCAACAAATTGACTAGTCCTGAGACTGTTTATTCATCTGAAGATAAGACCTGATTCTAGCCCTTTATAGAGGTACTATGAGAATTCAAAAAATTTAGAGCTGATTCCTGAAAAAAACTTTTAACTCATACATTGACTCAGACAGTATTCCCTAAAATATCAACTGACTGTTTGGATATGAGACAATTAATGCAGAGAGATGCCATTACACTTTATTTTTGGATATATTAGCTTACAGCAAAGTTAAAACTAGTTCTGGGAGGAGCATGGGACAGAGGTCAAGGTCCTTGAGTGTATTGGTGGTGTAGAAGAGATGTATATCTATATATCTAAACTATAGAGTCAACCACCCTGAAAGCAGGAGCTCCAAACTACAGCAAACAAAAATAAAATGTGTCTGTCAAGAATGCAGCCTATAGGATGGAAGAAACCCAGAGACATTGGTGCAGGGAAAGGTTACCCGGTGGTAGGATTGGTGCTTAAATATTGTAAGCCTGAAACTCAACTATGAGTAGCTTTGTAATCCGTGTATCTTAAATAAAGGTTATATAGATAAATACATAAAGCCAATTTAGGTTGCATCATAAACTGAAATATATTCTGTGTTCTCACAGCAATAATTTACACTTAAAAACAGTACAATTTCACCTAATCTGCAATCACTTAAAGAACTTCTATTATTTGCAAACATAATATCATAGCATTTTGCATAATGTGTCGGTACTATAGAAAGAACAATCTTTTCTTTAAAAATAATCCAAAACCTTTATGTTAAAAAATTATGAATTAAAATATATCATTTTTTACTAATAGAACCATCTTTCTTACTATGTTCCTAAAACAAGTTTTCTCAGGAAAGTGTTTTTTTCTTCATCTTAAATCAGAAAATAATATAATCATATGATAAATATTCAAACATAGAAAACTGAAAGTTAAAATTTTTCCCCTGACACTGTTTTATGCTTTATATGGCAATGTTATATTTTATATACTACTACCTATGTTTAGATCAGTATAGTTATTTTAAAAATCTAGATAGAAGGGCTGGAGACATAGTACAATGAATATGGTACTGGCTTTGCAACTAACCTGAGTTTGATCCCCTGAATTCTATATGGTCTCTCAAACATTGCCAGGAGTAATTTATGATTCAGTCATGCTGGTATGGTCCACCCAAATGCTGAAAAAAAAAACAACAAGACATCCAGATAGATGAATAATTCTCTATCTACCTCTTTATCTATCCATCTATTTCTTTAAATGTATATATAAACTATATATAGAGATACATATCTATGTATATATAGTTTAGGGCCACATCTGCACTCAGGGCTTATTACTAGCTCTGTGCTCAGGGATCACTCCTGGCAAGCATCAGAGTATGTGGTACCAGATCTGATTTAGGTCAGAATTGTGCAAGGCAAGCACCTTACCTTCTGTACTCTGAATCGACCCCTATAACTTTACTTTTAAATTTCACTTATATTAGGATCTGTTCATATCTGAGATTAATATCTATAACATTATTTTTGAAAACTGTGAAACTATTCTATTTTTGTGAAAGACTGATTTCTTTGTTAGTTACTTTTTGATACACTACAAGTACTTTAAGTTCTTTGCTATTATAAATAATGTCTCACTTAGTGTCTCCTGGAATATTTCATAGTATACTTGTGCCTATATTTATGGGCTAAAGAGTAAGAATAAAAGGTAAAAGTAGTTATACCTTTTGGAAATGGCTGCCAAAATGTTCTCCACGAAAGTTGAATCAATTTAATCTCTTGGATACATACTCTATTTGAGGTTTTATTCTAGTTGTATAAATTTTCCTATGAGTTATTTGCCTCATAATAACAAGCATGAACAAAATAGGCCTCAAATCTCGGTCAGGAAAAAATCCAGGTATCTTATGTTTTCCAAGTTATGGTTTTAAGAATGTACATATTTTAATCTCCTTAGATCAATTTCAATTATACATAAGTATAAAGGGAAAAGAAAATAATTTTATATACAAAGGATACAATAATTATAAACAGCCAGATTTTCTTTTTATTTCCTATTTATTTCCTTTTTATTTCTCTTCCTAATCTATGGTGCTTTCCTATCATGCATAAAGGGTTAAAAAGCTGAGAAGTCAGTTTCTAAGGATAAGAAACCAGAAGACAAGATGGTAGAAGCAGATGGCCAGATAAGAAACACCATAAGGAATATAGAGGAAAATGTAGGCAGAACATTCCATGACATTGAAGCGAAAGGCATCTTCAAGGGTGAAATGCTACTGATCAAGAAAGTCGAAGCAAAGATAAACAAATGGGACAAACTTAAATTAAGAAGCTACTACGGGCCCGGGAGATAGCATGGAGGTAAGGCGTTTGCCTTTCATGCAAAAGATCATCGGTTCGAATCCCGGTGCCCCATATGGTCCCCCGTGCCTGCCAGGAGCAATTTCTGAGCATGGAGCCAGGAGTAACCCCTGAACGCTGCTGGGTGTGACCCAAAAATCAAAAAAGAAGCTACTACTCCTCATAGGAAATGATGGCCAAAATTCAAAAACTGCCCACAAAATAGGACAAATTATTCACCTAATACTCATCATCTAAAGGGTTTCTATTTAAATACATAAGGTATTGGTAGAATTTAGCAGGGAAAAATCATCTAACCTATCAAAAAATGGTAGTAAAATCAACAGATATTTCCTCAAAGAATAAATTCAGATGGCCAAAAGGCACATGAATAAATGCTTCACATCATTAATCATCAAGGAGTGCAAATCAAAACAAGTGATAACATCTCACATCAGTTTCTACGGAGATACCTCAGATCACAGGAACGGTCACATATTTAAAAAAAAAAAAAAGCCACCAATGCTCACCTGGATGAGGGAAGAAAGAAAATCTTATTCTCTGCTGATGGTAATGTTGACTGGTCCAGCCTTTTGGGAAAACAATATAGGTACTTTTCAAAGAACTAATAACTGAGCTTTCATATGACTCAGTGATACCACTTGTGGGAATAAACCCCAAGGGCCCCCAAACACAATACAGATAAGGCATCTGCACTCCTGTATTCATTGCAGCACTATTCACAATAGCCAGAATATGGAACGAACCAGAGTGTCTGACAACAGATGAGTGGATAAACAATGGTATATCCAAACAGGGGAATCCTAGGGAAAATGAAGTTATGAAATTTACTTATACATGGATGGATATGGAGAGTATTATGCTGAGTAAAATGAAGCAGAGGGAGAGGGATTGATATAGAATGATCACACTCATTTATGAGATATTAAAAAAAAACACAATATACTCAACAGCAACAGAAGTGGGAGGAGTAGTGTAGTTAGGAGAGAAAAGGTATCACTATGACAAAAATAATTGGAAATGATCACTCTGGACAAGAACTGGATGGAAGATGGAGGTAAACCTAAATGCCTGATATTCTTTCAGTAACAGTGTTGCAAACTACAATGCCTAAAAGGAAAAATGAATAGAGAGAAGAAGAGAGTGGAGAGAGAGAAGTGAGAGGAGAGAGGGAGAGAGAGAGAGAGAGAGAGAGAGAGAGAGAGAGAGAGAGAGAGAGAGAAGTACAGTATATGTGGGAGTGGGAGGGGATACTGTGCAGGGGAGAGAAACTGGGGAATTGGTGGTGGTGGGAAATGCGCACTGGAGAAGGGATGGTTGTTGAAACTTTGACTGAAACCCAACCATCAACAACTTTTGAACTCTACCTCATGGTAATTAAAAACATTAAATAAAAAAGGCAGCACCAACCTGATGAAGGAAAGCTCCACTACAAGCTGAAACCTGTCCTAGTCTGGGTGTGAACTATTATCTCAGATCTGCCCAGTACTCCAGAAAGGCTCTGTACAAGGAAGTACTTGGTAGCCAAGTCCAGGATTGAATAGGGAGAAGATTCTGGCTACCATCACAAGGCAGTTGGTGGTGACAAGAATGGCTGTGTCAAGGTGGTTAATCTGCTCAAGATGCTGAGTTATTCTAATGAAGATGGTGCCTTCAGTCATTTTGGAGGAAGTTTGGGTTAATATTAGCCTAGACTCTGGTGGTCACCCTCAAAGGGAAGAGTGGAGTTTTCCTGAAGCAGTTGGGCAGTAGCTAAGATCCTCAACTCCAGGATTACCTGCACTTTGTTTGCCCTCACAAATGGAATGTAGCCTCACAAACTGACCTTTTAACTTTGTTACAAAGCACCTCAGTAAACTGTGGTTCCATTTTTCAAAAACAAAAAGAGAAAGAAAAACAAAGGAATATCACAAAGTAAATTTTCTAGGTCTTTTCACCTGACATTTTGGAAACTGGGAAAGTTTCTTAAGATATTTCAGCAGAGAGAAAGAGAAATAAAAAGAGAAGATGGTTAAAAGAAATTTGGCTACTGATGATAATTTCATGTGTATTGAGTTATTTTACTTTTTCCTCTGCTTTTGTTATATGAATACTAAAAATGAGGATTTTTGATCAGTACCATCCATACCAAGATTGTAGCCGATAAAATTGGCATTTATTCGTTGATATGATTCATGATTGTTTCATTTTAATATTCTCCCAATTTAAAGTTCATTTTAGTAAGATACAAATTGTGGTTCTCTTCATCTCTTAATCGATTTTTTGTTTAGAGTCGTCTTATCAACTAGTTTTCACAAAGAGCAGACTTGACGAGACAGGTAAGTTATCCTATAAAATGTGCTACATCCTGTATTTCAGTACTTCTTGTTGCATCATTTCACACTAAGGTTTTATTTCTTTTTGATGCATTATTTCAAAATAGTTTTGTGTCTTCATCTGGGTTATGTGTCCCTGTTATCGTACTCTTAAACTCAGAGTAGTCTTAGGAATTATTGAATCTGTATCTATCTACAAACTTCTCTCATCCACTCAAGCACACACTAATGTGTCAATAAGAAACTTAAAATTGAGGCCACTGATAACTCCAGTCCCCCCACACACACCCACACTGGATTCATTTTGCCTTGGTTTCCCACTGGCAGTTTCAATGAGTGACTCACAGTGTTGGCTTGTTAACAACAAAAAACTTACCTTTCGAACTACACAATCAGTTTGTGAGCCTTCAGAGTATATTTGACTTCTTTGAAGGTTAACATAACTGCTAGTCCTTTTCTAGAAATAATAGGTAATCTTAAAATTAAAATTTTAAATTAAATTTTACTTAAATTAAACATAAATCCAGTAGAGCAAGGCATAAAAAATTATGCATAATTCTTCCTCACTAATATATTTTCATGCAATTCTCTGTAATTTCCCCCATATGTGTTCATATTCTACATAATTAAAACAATGTGTTGTTTAAGTTTATTAGGTTTTATATATTTTTAAAATAAATTCTATTGAATGGGTAAAATTTGCCAAATTATTCATTACTAAATACACTTTTGGTTTTTTAATGATGACTTTATAAAACATATCAGTGTATTAAGGTTCTCTTCATTTTCTTTTATCAGAAAATTAATGTTCAGGTGGTGGTCTCCCCCGACCTCCCGTCCAGCAGGATAAGATCCGGAGACCCACACAGAAGTTATTTCACAGTTCACGGAGTGGACACCAACCTGGAATAAGAAGAGGGACTGGGAAATAATGAGACTTAGGTCAAGGACTCCGATTGAAAGCCCAATCTTTATTGAGGGGATGGCCTTATATACAAAATTCAAACAAAGAGAGACAGACAAAGAGAGAGATATGCAGTGAATATTCTGTAACTTCTTACAAGAATATCTTGTTTTCTCAAGATTAACAATTTGACACATCATAATGCTGGTATTCATAAATTATGAGGCCTAGATTGTTTTATAGAACAATACAGCACAGGATCTAATCACACTGTATGGTTATCAGTTCCATGGGAACCTTCTGCCAGCCCCTATTTCTCTTGGGAACATTGGTGTCACGTGGGTGACTCTTCTATCTTTAATGTTACATTTCTTTTAGGCCCAGGAACAAATGACCACATTCTGCAATTTTGCTTAGCTTGCAATCCATGTGGATTGTCACGTAGCTGACATTGGCTCAGGTTGTTAGAGACTCCATTTTGAGTTTAGAAAGAGGGCTTTTATATTTAACTTCCATGGTCTCCAACATTCAGGTACATAATATTGCAATTATTATGCCCAGTGTGCATTCTTAAAAATTGTTCCAAAACAAGCTTCTAAAATAGATATTAAAGAATAGCAATTGGAGGAAATGAGTAAAAAGAAAATGCATGATCCACGCCTGCCCAGTAGGGCCAACTCCTAAGAACTGTGAGTCTTGTCTTTTCTTTGTGTTTCTTTGTCCTTTGCTGTTCTGGATTTCGTGGGAGTGGACCAAACTGGTCCCCAAAAAAGACTCG
>PVKC010037030.1:0-13107 GCA_004027635.1 Crocidura indochinensis
CTTTATAATTAGTATATTTACATGTGCATGCATAAAAATTAAAAACATAAACTAAGGAGTTGCTAGTTGCTGTTAAACATGCTTTATGCTATCCAGGAAACTGCTTTCTTTATTTTCATTAGTATATTGAGCTTCTTAATGGAAAATTAATTTATACAAATATAATATTACAAAATCTGACAGTTTTAGAAAAAAATTAGGCCCAGCATAAATATTTTGGGAACATAAAAATGAAGGAGTGGTGTTTAGTTTCAATGTGTTTTTTTTAAAACAATGCTTTTATAATGTAAAACAGCTCCCTGATATTTTTGTAAAGAAATATGCCACTGCCAGGATGAATCATTTTGAGAAAATATATATTTTCTTTGTAAACTTTAACTTTACACACTCTATAATAATGACTAAGTTTCACAAGTTTATTTAAAAACAATTAGAATTGCATTCATATTTTTGCTCGACTGACTTGGTATGTTTAATTAGAGATACAAATGGGCATTATATATAGATTACAGTAATCCATTTCCAATTTAAGAAATACCATGCATCTGAATAAATATAAAAATTTGAGAAAAATACTCTTTCTTTAAAAAATGTATTTTATTATATTTTATTTCATGCACTGTAAGTCACAATACTGTCAATGATAAGATTCCATGGCACCAAATATTCCAGCACTACACCCTTCACCAGTGTCCTTTCAGCACTGTCTCAATGTTTCCCCAGCTCCAATAACTCCCCACATCTTCTCTGACACACCACCATATAAACTTTCTCTTAAAGACAAGTTTTCAGTTTTGTTATTCTCTTTATGCCTCACATATAAGAGATCATTTTGTATCTGACCCTCTTCTTCTGTTTAACATCAATCATCATGATACTCTCTATCCACTTAGCAGAAAATTGCATGACATTATATTTTCTTAGAATCACGTTTATTCTATTGGTAGATGTACCAGTGTTTCTTAATTCCAGTCATTTCTGCTTGAACAGTGGGGTTGTTTTCAGATTTGAGCTATTTTTGAATAGTCCTACAATGAATCTAGTGGTAAAAATGTCTTTTCTAAGTAGAGTTTTGGGGCTCTTGGGGTGGATTCAAAGAACAGTTAGGCCGTAGGAAGCTCAATTTTTAGCTTTTGGGAAGTGTCCGTATCATTGTCCATAAACATTGAAACAGATTTTCCTACAAGCAGTGAGTGAACATCTCTTTCTCCTCACATTCACTGGTATGTTGGGAGTTTTTATTGATTTATTTTTTGGTGATGTATGTCAGTCTCTCTAGCATGAGAATATATATACATATATGTGTGTGTGTATTATATACATATGAATAATTCCTTTTTGCTTGGAGAGATCAAGGCTTACTGCTGGTTTGCACTCAGTCCTAGTGCTTTGGGGAGACCATCTGGGATACATGGGAACTCAGGGCAGCCTGTTTAAGAGAAGTGCTCTACCTTCTGTATTTTTTGTTTGTTTATTTGTTTGTTTTATTTCGGACAACACCCGTTTGATGCTAAGAAGTTACTGCTGGCTAAGCGCTCAGAAATTGCCCCTGGCTTAGGGAGACCATATGGGACGCTGGGGGATGGAACCGCGGTCCTTCCTTGGCTAGCGCTTTCAAGGCAGACACCTTACCTCTAGCACCAACTCGCCAGCCCCTACCTTCTGTATTTTTGCTCTGGTCCCACAGCTCATTATTTTCATACGTTTGGATCATCTTATTCTCTTCTCAACTTTTTTTATGGGATTTTTTTTCTTGTAAAGTTTCTATCAGTGCTTTATATATCTTAGTATGAACCCATTGACAGATATTTGGTGGAAAATATTTTCTTTTAGTCTGTGGGTTGTATATTTATTTTCCTTTTATCTTTTGCAAAGCAGAACCTTCTTAGTTTGATGTAGTCCCATGTGTTTATCTTGCTTCATTTTGCCTGGCCAATGATATTGAATCATTGAAGATATTCTAAATTCAATGCTATAGAATGTTTGTTATGTTTTCTTCAATATAATTTATGAATTTAGTCTGATATCAAGGTCTTTAATCTAACTATTTTTCTTTTGTTTATGGCGTTTGAAAAGATCTGTATTCTTATATATTTTCACATCAGACTTTTTGCTGTTTTATTAACTGTCCATATGTTTGTGGACTTATCTCTGTATTTTTAATTCTATTTTATTGGTCTGAGAGTCTGTATTTAATCTAGCATTATACTCTTTATTACTACAGTGTTATAACTTAGTTTGAAATTGATAAAAGGAAAACTTTATATATATTTATACCTCTTAAATAGATACACACAAACACACACAGATTTTTGGGGGTGGAGGATTACAACTGTTGGTTTTCATGACTTACTCCTGGCTCTGCACTCAGTGATCATTCCTAGTGGAACTATGTACTGTGGGTTGGATACAGATTAGTCATTTGCAAGGCAATCACCCAATCCTCTGTACTATCTCTCCAAACCATAAAGTTGTATTTTTAACTATATTATATATAATGCTGGATAAATTATAGTTTTTAGAATAAAACCAACTATGATTTATTTTATTTTAAAAGATATATATTTATTGCATTCTTATATTTCATATATACAAATTCAAAATTCTTTACCTGTCAAGGTGGTAAGTTTTTAATTAGACACACAGTTTTCTAAAAACTTACATTTATATTTTCTTTTGAAAAATTAATTGACATTCAATGTCCTTATGATCACAAACCAGAAATAAAATCTTTCAAGTAAAATTTCCTAAACAACTCAAATAAACCTTGGAGAATAAAGTTATGCTAAGCAAAAAGTGCTTTAACTACAGCAAAATGTTTGAAAATATCCTGGGTTATGTAGTGAATAATTAATAAGATTCTGTTTTAGAGGTTAGACTATGGTGCTGTAGGTGCTGAAAGAGGGGAGGGACTTATCCAGAGAGTAACAACTTCCCAAATTAAAACAAAATATCTGAGTTTCAAGCCTAAAAAAAAAAATAAAACCTGATAAATTAATTGTACTAGCAAAGTTTATATTATTGAGCATTTTTATTTTTTACTTTACAGCATTTACCACTAAGACCAATGTATATTTTTCATATATATATGTAAATATATATATATATATTTAGTCTTCCTCTGTAGTTTTGAACCATAGCTTCCAAAATTTTTGGCATTTTCTCAGTTTTGAAAGAGATAAAGCCTAAACGTGTATATTGTTATGAAAATTAGATGGTTTTTTTTGATACAAGCTCATGAGGCTATGGTATGCTCATTGAAAGAATAATCAATCCCATATTAATTCGGAGTACCACCTCCAGGCTTCCAGGGAGAGGAGAGATTCTAGAAATTGAATTTAATCTTGACCAATGAGTTAATCCATCACAGTATGTAATAAATCTTTCATTCACATCCCAAGAGAATAAGGTTTGATAAACTTCTGGGTCAAAGAAATATGTGTAGGAGCAAGGAGAATGAACATGAAATCCCTGCACCCCATCTCCACATCTGTGCTAATTAGAATGATTATGATACAACAGGGAAGACAACTTTCTTACAATCAGTTGGCATGGATTTGATCTCCAGCACCTCAAATGGTGACCAGAGTTTCCAGGATGGACCCAAAACCAAAACAAGCAAAAACAAACAAACAAAAAATTGTAAATTCTTACTTTCATCTGACTGTTCCAGTTCCTTTGATAAGAGATTCATAACTAGTGTGCAAACAGGTTTCCTTTCTTATTTTCACAAATCATTTTAATATGGAGATCTCTGATATTTACAGGCAGTGGGTAAACAAAACAGGCAAAAACTTGGACATGCAGTTGGAGTTTAAGAAGAGGACAGTTTGATCACCACTGGGCTCAACAACCATTTTAATTTGAAGGAACAGATTGGAAGAATTCTGAACTCAGAGTCAGGCATGTATCAGTGTGTTACTGCAAAGTATAATCGAAATACATAAAGTAGAAACACAGGTATGTATGGAACAGATGGGATGTCAGAGTCAGAACTTGAACTGAACCCAATCAATCAGGTGACATTAATCAGACTACAGTTTAGAATACCACCTTGACAAACAACAATGAACAAGATCAAGGTGTCTTAAATGTTTTCCACTCATAATCTCCTTCACTTGAGAAAATTTGAGGCAACATTTAGTATATTAAATAGATTTATTTTATAACAATTTATTCATAATATCAATGTTTACTTAATTTACCATATTGGTTTGTGAACAGCAGTTTAAAAAAGTAAAAACTACCAGCAAATGATATTTTCCGATGTCAGACCAGCACTTTTTTTTCTTTCTTTTTTCTTGTTTGTTTTTGGGTCACTCCTGGCAGTGCAAGATCAACACTCTTATATTCATTCATTTATTTATTTATTTATTTATTTTTGTCTTACAGTGCTATAATAACCCTTTCTCAGAGATAACATTCCAACACCATACCCATCACCAGTATATTACTAAATTAGATATGATTATACCTTTTGATGTAAATTAGACTTGACTAATCATTAACAAGAAATAAACTGTTTTCTGCATTCTTGACTAATTTAGCCTGCAAAGCACTTGGTAGTGTCATAACTATAATCAAATCCATTATTTTATTCTCTTTCTCTATTTATTTATTTATTTATTTATTTATTTATTTATTTATTTATTTATTTATTTGGTTTTTGGATCACACAGGGCAGCACGAGGGGATGCTCCTGACTCTACGCTCAGAAATCGCTCCTGACAGGCTCCAGGGACCACATGGGATGCCGGCATTTGAACAGCCATCCTTCTGCATGCAAGGCAGAATAGTACAATAGTATCATTAATTCATAGTTTCAGAGCTTCTACACTAAATTTTTCCTCCCGCCCCCAAAATTAGCTACTCTTTTACTGCTTTTGCACTTTTTGAAACTTTGAGTCACCATACAAAAAGCCCGATTCTTAAAAGAGCTTTATACCAGTACTACCTAAAAATGATCACTCTGGACAAGAATTGGGAGCTGAAAGGAGGATAAGAAATATGCATGATACCACTTTAGTAACAGTATTGCAAACCATGGTGTCTAAAAGTAAAAAAAACGGGGGGGGGGGAACCTGAGCAAAAGCACAGCAGCAGGGCATTTGCCTTGTACGCATCTGATCTAGGACAGATGGACCTTGGTTCTATCCCCTGGCGTCCCATATGGTCCCCCAAGCAAGGAGCGATATATGAGCATATAGACATTAGTAACCTGCGAGCGTCACACGGTGTGGTTCAAGAAGGAAAAAAAAAAGGAGAGGGAAGGATGTAGAGTGGGAGAAAGAGAGACAGAGAGACAGAATGACAGGGGCACAGAGGCAGAGGAAGAAAGATGGAAATAGAGAAAGGAATAAAGGGAGAAAGAGGGCAGGAAGAGAAAGGGAGAAAGAAAGTAAGTGAATTAAATAGCTAGCTAAAAGAGACTGGTGGCAGGAGGGAAACAGAGGAAATTGGTTGTAGGAATACTGCACTGTTGAAGGGATGGATATTGGAACATTATCTGCCTGAAACACAACCAATAATGACCTTTTAATTTTGTATCTCAAAGTCATTACATTGAAAATTAAAAACAAAACCCCAAAACCACAACTCTTGATTCTGAGTAATTTTTTGAAAGGCCACATGAAGGAAGAGATTGAGATAATATGGAAAAATGTAGAGGCATATTTGTCTTTGTCCAGGTGTTGATTGACAGTGAACTGTCTTGATGAGGAGGAAAAATGATATTATTTTACAGTTCACAGTTTTTTGGTTTTTGGGCCACAGCTGGTGATGCCCAGGGGTTATTCCTGGATATGCCCTCAGAAATCGTTCCTGGCTTGGGGGACCATATGGGACGCCGGGAATAAAACAGAGGTCCATCCTAGGCTAGCGCAGGCAAGGCTAGTAGTGCCTTACCACTTGCATCACTGCTCCAGCCCCTACACTTCACAATTCTACAATAAGAATTTTGGTGGTAGGGTGTTTGCCTTGTATGCAGAAGGATGGTGGCTTTGAATCCTGGCATCCCATATGGTCCCCTGAGCCTGCCAGGAGCATGCCGTGTGTGATTCCCCCCAAAAAAACCAACAACAGCAAAACAGAATTTATATTTAATTTATCATTTATATAATTTATCAATACTATTTTTTCATGCATACAAGATTCCAACACCAAATCCCCTTCAGTGTTTGCTCCCCATCACCCTCATCTCAGAGACCTCCCTGAACTGCTCCCCTTTCCAACACTCTCAAATTACTGCCACAGAATTGCCACTTAATAAAAAAAAGTTTATTGGAAATAAAGTTTGCCTGTATATAAAAAATAAATGGAATGTGTTTGTGATGGAGAGTCAAAAGACTAAGGAAGAGCCATGAGGAAATTATGAGTGTAAAGTAGAAAGACTTCTCTTATATTTCCATACCCTCCACACACCCATCTCAGGAAATTACTTCTTATTCTCTATTTTTTTAGTAGAGTATATTAGCTCCAAATCAGAGATGATTACAAAAAATATTCTGTTCATATTCACTGCAAAGTTTTCAAAAGATGCTCCATTAAGCTCTGAATAAAAATTTCATTTCCATATTTAGGGATTTATGATTTAGTTACTGCTTACCTCAGTTAAATTATGCTTTTCAGCATAACACATGCTTGGCACAATTAGTGCATGATTTTTAGTTTTAGGAAGCTTTCTCTATTTAAAATTATCCTTCTTCCTCCCATCCTCTATTCTTTCCTATCATCAATACTTCATTCCTTCTCTTCTTCCTTCCTATGATCCATCCCTTTTCTATCTTCCATCCTTTCTTGATTTCTTCCACCTCGCCTTCATTCTATCCTTCCTTATATCCTTCCTTCCTTCAATCATTCCTTCCATTGATCCTTCCTTTCTTCCTTCAATGCTGTTGTCCTTCCTTCCTTCCCTCTTTTCTTCTTTCCTTCCTTCTTTTTTCTTCCTTCCTTTCTTCCTTCCTTCCATCCTCTTACTAAAATTCATGTACATTTCTGCTACTATCCCACATTCATTCCAATTGTTACAGCTCACCTATTATTTTCACTACCTTTTCATTAATTTGCATTTTTTTCTATTGGATCTTTCATATATATTTTCTTGATCACACTAACCCCCAAATGTCCATCTGATATGTCTTTGGAATGTTGCTCCATTTTTTACAAAGTGGATTAAATATTTCATCTAAGTACCCCAATTTTATTACATCCATACCCTAGATTTCTCTAGCTGCGTGTAAATGGCTATAAATCATCTTAGTTTATTGCATGTGAACTATATGTCCATTCTATTCCTCAAGTATTTAGAATAATATTAGGTACTTATTTCTTCATACCTATATTCAAATAAATGAATGAATAAAAATCAATACATTATTGGGCCAAATACTTTTCATTTTTATTCCAAACATTATTTTATTCAGGCCAGGTAAACATTATAATCATCAGCCAATTTCAATTCAGGTGGTTTTATGTGAATTTCCGTTTGCTTCTGCTTTTATTTCAAGTGGATGATACATTTAGAATAGAGATAAAATAGAAGGGCTTGGGATGTTGTTGAGATACCCTCTTGCCCTATGCCCATACTAAACAGGTAAATGTTATTGACTGCTGACTAGTGCTACATAAAAGGAAATCTTTCTTGTTGGCCTATTCTCTGTTCATCCATTGTTATTTTTACAAGGCAAATAGCTAGCAGTATATAGAGAAGCCATCAAGCTCTTAGAGATGGTTTTTAAAATACTGTTTTTAGTTTGTATGCCTCCAAATTGCGCCTAAATAACACAGTTATTTTTGACTGATTGATTCTAAGAATTTTGCTATTACAGCCAAACTATGACATTTTGCATCATATATTTTTAGCAGTTTTTTAAAAAATGAAATGCTTTTCTATTTTTTTAAATGATTTTTCATTTTGAGTTACAGCCAAATATCTTAAAAATCCATAGCTTCTAGAACCCAGAGAAAATTAGCAAGGCCAAATAAAATATATGTGGCTTGCTGCTGAAGCTGTATATTTTAAAGAAAGCTAATGTATCGACTAATTCTTAGAAGTGCATCCATAAATCGCTATATCTGAAAAATTGTTTATAAAGGCTAGAGATGATGTCATTTTGCTGCTACAGGTAAAGAGACTTATGTGTGTTTGACCTTTAAGTATTTTATTGAGATTCTAAATAACACTGTACCAAAATATTTTGCCTTTATTTATCCAACCTTGTTGAAAACCAAATGATAAACATTGTATCATAATCATTTGTATTCTTGTATATTTTTATCCTCTGATTTTCTTAATTAGTTTGCTTGCCTTTTAATATGCTGAGGAATAGACATTGGTTTGACTAAATGGACAATATGGTTCCATAATACAGCACTATAGTTAAAATGACTGTAAGTTAATGAATTTAATATATATTTGTGGTTATATTTGACCTTAAATGACATTGTTGGAACTGTAGCTGAATTGCCTGATTATAAGCTTTTACATGGAGGGCCCTAGTTTCTTTTATTATTTCTTTAATATTTTAGTTTATTTTGATTTGGATTAACAATTTTGGATTAACAGAAGCAGAGATATTTTACTGGGATTGAGTTGCTTGCTTTGCATGTGAGCAACTCTGTTTTATTTCCAGTATTATATAGTCGGTTCCTTGAACACCGTCAGAAGTAAGACCTGAGCACAACTGGGTGTAGCTCAAAAATCAAAGCAGAGGGGGTGGGGGAGACAAGAAATTGACAGTAATGCTTCTGTATCTACTTCTTAATCCAGTTCTTTCAAGAAACTGCAGCCACTACCTTCCATGTCTAGAAGCTCTATGAGGAACAGTCTAATCCATTCAGCCCAGCCTTTCAACTGTGCATGCTAAAGTCCATGTCATCCAACTCCATGTCATGAAGTGACTCAAGTAATGCCCTATATAGCAGAAGAGTCACTTGCCAAAGTGACTTGCCAAAGTACTAAAATTACTGACCTTCAGAATCTCATTTATCATAGACAGTTGTTATTTTAAAAGACTAGGTTTTGATTGAGTCATACAAAAGAGATAAATATAGGGTAAAATTTTCTCTCTCTGGGTGAAACCCCACTGTGTGTCTCCATTTTGCCTAATTATTCTGGACTCATTCTACCTCTTAAATTACAAAAGGAAATATCTAAACATAAAACAAATTCTCACAAAGGTATATAGAAATATTGACTTAAGTCTGTATTCCAGGGCTATAGGGATTCCTAATAGATTATTATTCAATCTTTATGACTGTTATGAAAATAAGTCAAGTCAGTCAATTATAAGCTCATTGACATAAAATCTGAGTAGAACTATATGACTTTTATTATTAAACACGCACATACATGTATATGTACTCTTAAGCAGTGTTCAAAGCTTACTCCTAGTTCTATACTCAAGGATCAAACCCATGGGACTCAGGGGACAATATCACATTAGAGAAATAAAACCTAGTTAGGCACATGCAAAGCAAATGCCCATTTGCTGTAATATCTTCCTGGCCCTAAATGTTAATCATATATATTAAACACTAAAGTCTGTAAAAGCAGTAAAGTACTATACAAACAGTACTTTCATATTATAAAGTGTGTTATAAGTAATAAAGATTCTGTAAGATAAGCAGTGAATTTTTCCACCACCCACAGGCAGCTGCTTCTGGGGAAGAATTTGTCTATACTAACAATAAATTAAAAAATGAAGTTTAAAACAAGATATTCATTTTTCTATTCATATATATGCATATAAATACACAGATACTCCAAACATATGCAAGGTTTAGGCTGATTTAAAATTCAGCATAAAGAGGTTCCCACATAATTCTCAGAATAACAATGTAGAAACATTTGGTACTTTAAAAATTTAAAAGTAAAACTAGTGTAATTCCAGAAATGCATAAAAAAATATGCTAGATGATTTAGAATCCTTTGGGGATTTCCAGCATTACTAATCAGTTTTGGAGAAAGTTGATTTTTCTTTGAAGTCTTCTGATGGTTTAATTTAATTACTTTACCCTTATAAAATGTGATCTGAACATTTTGGAATGTAAATATTCTAGTGCATCATCTCTAGTAAAAAAAGTATGACTTAAAATAGCTTGAATATTAGAACATCAACTTATTTTCACTGTACCTCTGTGAAATATAAGGGAAATTGTAGAGTTATTCAATTGATTAAAATATACCCTTAGTGTTATTGACTTAAATGTGCAAAAAATGGGATCCAAGAAGATATTAGTGATAAAAGCACCTGTCCTTCAGAAGTGAAGTCACAAGATTGATTTCTGACATCACCATGCAATGCAGAGAATGTGATTCCAGTGTCATGTGTTATGTTTAGTGCCTCAAAACTAGATGTAAAAACTCTAGAAAGCAGTATCATAGCCAAAATTGACATGTACATTCTAACTAAAGTGTACATGCACTGCAACATCGTACATGTAACTCACTGGTCATTGCAAGAACAAACACACAAAATAGAATAAAATGAAGACACAAAAAACAACAGACACACATCATCTCACATGATAGGTTGGCTGGGAATTTGGGAGTGTTTAACAAGAATGATTCTGATCCATAACCTGGTACAGCATGTAGCTAAGTTGTAGACAAATATTTGCAGGCCTATTTGGGTTTATCTCCTTCTGCAAAGCATTTCACACATAGCGAAAATGTCAGTCTCTGAATGTACATTCACAGAGGCTTTAGTTCCTGTTCATGTGGCTACTTTCATTGTGTGACTTAAATGTTTTCATAACATAACTGAGTGATTCATCTGAAAGAAAGAAATTGCACTGTCCTTTATAGCCTATTCTCTGTGATTCCACATCCCAGTTTGCAGCTCAGTTTGACCAACAGAAATTCACTCTGGAGTTTGTCTATTCTTAAGAATAGGAAAATTAGGCTCTACTTTCTAGAAGCATTGTAAAAACTGTTTCTGTTCATATGAAGATTATCAGAGTTCAGCTTTAAGACTCATCAAGGAACAACTTTATTAGCCTGTTTCATCTCGACTCAAGGTGACTGTGTAACTCCTTTCTGAATGCTTTATTTTTTTCCAGATGTCTCTGTGAATTTGCTCTTTGTAATTCTAAAGGTGTGTCACATCAAATTCGGATGTGTGTTATCAATGTGTATGTTAATATTCTGGTAGTGGGGGATCAATCCAGATTAAATTATTAGCTAGTTCAGAGAAAACTGTGCAAAGTTGAAAACAACAAGCATTGAATTGCTGTTTATTGATTTGAAAACTACTTGTTTAGATGCAATTCATGTGTCTTCTTGATGTTTTACAAAAATTTTATTTTAGTGTATTCATCAGACCCTGGGTTTTTGTTTTTGGGAAGACTTTTGATTACTATTTTTTGTTCTTGGGTCATACCCAGTGTTTATCAGGGGTTACTCCTGGCTTTGCACTCAGAAATTGCTCCTGGCCGGCTCGGGGAATGCCATGATTCAAACCACCATTCAACCTGAATTGGCTGTGTACAAGGCAAAAATCCTACTGCTGTGCTATCTCTCTGATCTCTCTGGCCTCTTGACAACAATTTTAATTTGCTCAACAGTGATAGGTTTGTTGAGATATGCTAAATCATTGTGGTTCAACCTTGGGACATCATATGAGTCCCCAAATATATCAATTCCTTTGTATAATAGTAATCATTAAATAATAATGATAATAATAAGACAATATAAAATAATAAAAATTTATATCTAATAATTATTAAAACAGCAAGGGACAAGAATAAAAACAGAAGCTCAGACCAATGGAATAGATTTGAATATTCAGACTTATAATGAATTAATCTTTGTTAAAGGGGCAAGCCACACAACATGCAAAAAGAAAGGCTCTTCAACAAATGGTGTTGAGACAACTGCTAAGCCACATGCAAAAAGCAGACTTGGACTTCTGTGTACGAAGATCAAATCCAAATGGATTAAAAACCTTGATACCAGTCCTGAAACTATAAGGTATACAAAAGGAAATGTAGGCAAAAAAACTCTAAAACATTGAAACTAAAAGCAAACATCATTGTCTAAACAAATGGAAGCAGAGATAAACAAATGGGATTACATTAAACTGAAAGGCTTCTGCAATTCAAAGAAAACTGACTAGAGTACAAAGGTTACTTTCCAAATGGGAAAAACTTTACACAACACCCACCAGATAAGGGGCTAATATCTAAGATATACAAGTACTGAAAGATCTTAACAAGAAGAAATCATTTAACCCCATCAAAAAAAGGGGAGAAGAAATGAACAGTCATTTCTTTAAAGAAGAAATACAAATGGCCAAATAACATATGAAAAAAGCTCCATATCACTAATCAGGGAGATACAAATCAAAACAACAATGTGTTATCATCTCAAGCCACAGAGACTGGAACACATCACAAAGAACAGAAAAAAACACTGCTGGCATGGATGTGAAGAGAAAGAAACTAGTTCACTGTTGGTGGGAATGCTGTCTATCAAGCCTTTTTAGAAAACAATGTGGATATTTCATATTGGAATAAAAAAAATTTACATTGAGCTCCCAGATGATCCTGCAATACCACTCCTAGTGATATAGCCTAGGAGTATACAACACAATAATGCCCTCTGGTTTGCTATGTTCATAGCAGCACTATTTACAATAGACAGAATTTGTAAACAACCTAGATGCCCAACAACAGATGAGTGACTAAAGAAAAGGTGGTATATCTATACAATGGAATACTACGCACTGTTAGAAGAAATGAAGTTATGAAATTTGTTTATATATGGATGAATTTAGAGACTATGATTTTGAGTAAAATAAGTCAGGGGTAAAGATATAGGCACAGAATATTCTCACTCATATGTGGTATTTAAGAAAAATAAAGAGTGTATAATAATAACACCCACAGACAATAGAGATGAAGGCTGGAAGGACTAACCCATGATAACAAGCTTATAATAAAGAGTGTTAAGTCCAGTTAGAGAAGTAAATACAATAACAGCTACCATGACAACTGTAGAGAGAGAAATACAATGGCTGTCTTGAAGATAGTCAGAGGGTAAGGGGATATAGGAAATGGGGGTGGGGTACAATGGTGTTGAGAAAGTTGCACTGGTGAAGGGGGTGT
>PVKC010037031.1:0-13074 GCA_004027635.1 Crocidura indochinensis
GAGCACTGCCGGGTGTGACCCAAAAACAAACAAACAAAAAACAAAACAAAGCAAAACAAAAAGATCTGATCTCCAAATAGAGCCACATCCTGAAGCCCTTCAGGTTGGAACTGTGTACGGGAATCATCTAGGGTCTTTTCTTTATCTCCTTGGGGTCCTTTTATGACTCAATAAAAATGGACATGAGAGAAATTAGCAAGAGAAAATTGAATTTTGTGTTCATAGAGGCCATAACATTTAGTATCTACAGAATCACCCCCCCCAAAAAGCCAGTTTTAATATAGATGTTAAGCAAAAAAGCAATATATCAGAGGCCGGAGAGATAGCATGGAGGTAAGGCGTTTGCCTTTCATGCAGAAGGATGGTAGTTCAAATCCCAGCATCCCATGTGGTTCCCACCCCCACACACCCCACGTCCCCACACCCCACACCCCCCACACCCCGCCCCGAGCCTGCCAGGAGCGATTTCTTAGCATAGAGCCAGGAGTAACCCCTGAGTGCTGCCAGGTGTGACCCAAAAACCACACACACACACACACACACACACACACACATACACACAGCACAATATATCAGAAGAAGAGAAAAAACAAATAAATTTTTGGACCATAGCTGGAAGTGCTCAGGACTTTCTCCTGGTTGGGCTCAGGGACATTATTGTGTGTTGGAGATGGAACCCAGGTCAGCCGTATGCAAGGCAATTGCCCTACCCGCTGTACTATTGCTCTGGGCCAAAATAAAGAAATTCTTAAAAGTTTGGTTTGGAAAGAGTGAGTGAGCTAGGAGTTTGTTCACACAGCTTTTTGTTCCCTTCTGTCAACAAGGTGTCTTTCTAGCTTTCTGTAGGAGGAGGCTCTTGGACATAGAGTTTTATTTTGGGCTTTCAGTGGGTTTAAGGTGGAGTAGATAACATTTCTCCTTATAGGAAAGATGTTTAAGATCTCATGCAGTCACCATTTCTTTAATTTAAAACAATCAATATTTTAGTTGACACTATATAATTCAGTAATTCCACTTCTTGGTATCTATCCAGAGAATATAAAATCATTAACTCAAGAGCATTTATGATCTCCTATGTTCAGTACAGTGCTATATTTGATATATATGGAAAGAACACAGTGATTTTCAATTGGAGGAATGTTAAAAACAAATGTGTTATTCATCAAGAAGACCAAGAACGGGCCCAGAGAGATAGCACAGCGGCATTTGCCTTGCAAGCAGCCGTTCCAGGACCAAAGATGGTTGGTTCGAATCCCGGTGTCCCATATGGTCCCCTGTGCCTGCCACACCCGGTTACGCTCAGGGGTTACTCCTGGCTATTCGCTCAGAAGTCGCTCCTGGCAGGAACGGGGGACCATATGGGGAACTGGGGGATCGAACTGCGGTCTATCCTAGGTTAGCGCAGGCAAGGTAGGCACCTTACCTACAGCGCCACTGCCCGGCCCCTACAATCATAATTTGTAATCAAGATGTTAAAATAAAGAAAAAAATTAAAAAACAAAACAAGGGGCCCGGGAGATAGCATGGAGGTAAGGCGTTTGCCTTTCATGCAAAAGGTCATTGGTTCGAATCCCGGTGCCCCATATGGTCCCCCGTGCCTGCCAGGAGCAATTTCTGAGCATGGAACCAGGGGTAACTCCTGAGCACTGCCTGGTGTGACCCAAAAACAAAACAAAACAAAAAACAAAACAAAACAAAACAAAATGGTGTCCTTCCTTGTTCAGAAACCAGGTCCCAACACTACTGGTTCTCTGCGGTCCTACAGGACCCTAAGGTTTCTGCTTTCCCCATGAAAGTTTCTGCTTTTGCTAAAACTGCTTCTGTATACTCTTTGTTAGCTAGTTAACATGCTCTTCAAATAAGAGTTGGAGACAAAGGGAGATACAAGATCCAGAACACACACCCATGTCCATGCACTCAGGGTAAGCTTTAACAGATCAGCCTTGTAACATCTAAATTAAGGATCTTGTGGCATTTGAATTGTGTGCCTCTTTTATCTGCTGTAAATTCAGCACTGACACGCTTGGCCATGACTATATATATCCTCACACCCCTAGACTCGGATCCTTGACTGGAAGCCTCTTCCCAGGTCAAGGTCTTGGACCCTTAGCTAGCTAAGCAAATAAAACTCAACTTTGTGACTTGCATTGCAGATGGTCTCTTTGTCTTATCCCTGGGCTGCTATCTTGGACCCAACAGTCCGAAGTTTGGTTTAACACCAGCTGTATTTCTCTCTGCTTTCCTTTGACAATCTTTTTTGTTTGTTTGTTTTTTGGTCACACTCAGCGGCACTCAGGGGTTACTCCTGACTCTGAACTCCCGGGACCATATGGGATGCCGGGATTCGAACCACCGACCTTCTGCATGCAAAGCATGCTACCTCCATGCTATCTCTCCGGCCCCAACACTCATTTCTTTTAACTTTATTTATTTATTTATTTATTGGTTTTGGGGCCACACCCAGTGGCACTCAGGGATCACTCCTGGCTCTGCACTCAGAAATTGCCTCTGGCAGGGTGGGGGGACCATGTGGGATGCAGGGAGTCGAACTGGGTTCCTCCCAGGCAAATGCCTTACTGCTGTGCTGCTATCTCTCCGGCCCCTCCTTTGACAATCTTTTTTTTTTTTTTTTTTTTTTTGACAATCTTAAAACAGATTCAAGGTTTCCAAAGCAAGACCTCTGATAGTCATAGTACAGTGATAGGGAAATGCAACCAACCCAGGTTCAATCCTCAGAATCCCATTTTGTCCCTTGACAATCACTGCCAGGAGTGATTCCCATGTGCAGAGTCCAGAGTAACCCTGGAGCATGTGGCCCAAAAAATGAAGCAAAAACCAAAACTGCAGTCGGGGCTATGAACTCAAATCCTAAAAGCACTGCCAGGTTGGCTCTCAAGTACCCCAAGCATTAACAGGACTGAAAAGTTCTGCAGCCTGGAGGTCCTCCTTGCATGGAACCATTGTTAGTGGCCAAAAGAGTGAACACACACTCCCACAAGGATATAGGTGGGGATCCTGTAAGACTTTTGTCTACTACAAAGCAATGCAGCAATGCACAGAGACTTTTTATTAGCCTCCTCTTCCATACACACACCTTTTTCTCTTTCTGTTTAGAAATCGCTCCTGGCAGGTATGGGGTATGCCCGGATTCAAACCACGTCTTTCCTGGGTTGGCTGGGTGTAAGGCAAACGCCCTACCGCTGTACTAGCTCTCCAGCCCATGGTTTTCTTTGTGTCTGTCTTGTTTTCTTAATCCTTTTGTCCTTGTAAACCCCGACCCACCCATGTCAGGCCTATTCACCGGGGGCTGATTCCTGACTCACCCTGGGTTCTGTTTGGCAAGAGCAGGACACATATTCCTTCCTGTACAGGCTAAAAGGCCATGCATAAAGAAGGGGAGCCAAGGCCAAAAATTTTGTGATTTGTTTACGGGACCACACACCCAGCAGCACCTGAGGTCCTGGACATCCAGAATCACCTAGTGATTCTGCCCAACATTTGGTGCTCAAAGCCTCATGATGCCAGGGAACATTGGAAAACCCCTTCCCTGCTTGAGAGACCCCACAGAACTTGAGGGTCACAGAGATAAAGATGGAATCCAGGGCCTTGCATATGCTGAATCTATGCTCTGCCATTTGCATTATCTCTCTGGTTGCATCAAACTAATTTTCTAGAAATGTAAGTATTGTGTTATTCTTCCTAGAGTTACAGTAACAAAATCAACACAACAGGTTGAGTAGCTTAAGCCAAATAATTTATCCTCTCATTCTTTTGGAGGCTGAAAGTCCAAGATCCAAGTGTCCTTAGTATCAGGCCTGGTGTCTGGACACAGCACACAGACATCTACTTCTCAGATATCTGCTTGCTAGAGGTGTTTATTGGCTCTGAGAAGATACAAAGACAGTTCATATTTGCATAACCAAACCTCCTAAAATGTCATAGCTCCAGTTCTCCCTCAAATCTGTCTTTCCTAAGAAAATCTTTTTCTTCTTCCCACAGGAGCTGTAAGGTAGGTAGATCCTTACCATTGATTGAAACAGCTACTTCTTGTTTACTTTTTGTTTTTGTTTGTGGGTCACACCTGGTGGTGCTCAAAGCTTAGTTCTGGGGCTTTTTACTTAGGGGATTAACTCTTGGCTTAACCCCTACTATCTACCTCTCCTGAGCCCCTGAGCCAGCTACTTCTTTAATTGGTGTCTATAATTATGTAAACCTTCTTTTGGTGGTTGTTTAATTTTTTGTTTTTGGGTCATACCTGGTGGTGCTTAGGACTTACTCTTGGCTTTGCTCTCAGGGATCACTCCTGCTATGCTCCTGGTGTGTGGGATGCCAGAAATTGAACCTGGGTCAGCTGCATGTAAAGCAAATGCCATACCTTCAGTACTATTGCTTCAATCCTCTGATAAAGTTCTATTTACATAAATGGAAAATAAAGGGGGCCAGGCGGTGGCGCTGGAGGTAAGGTGCCTGTCTTGCCTGCACTAGCCTAGGACGGACCGCGGTTCGATCCCCTGGTTTCCCATATGGTCCCCCAAGCCAGGAGCCACTTCTGAGCGCACAGCCAGGAGTAACCCCTTAGCGTCACTGGGTGTGGTCCAAAAACCAATAAATAAATAAATAAATAAATGGAAAATAAAAAACAATCCTGCCTTTATAAAGGTTTTAAAATGATTTTTTTTTTATCATTTGAGAATTGACTATATCCAATGAATACATCTGGAACATTGACTTGGATGGATGATTCTGCACAGAAAGTCATGATTCCCATTGTTTTCATAAGCTCATGGAAATGTGGAATCACAGAGTGACATAACACCTTCTATGCCTGTACAGAACTATCTTGTTAAAATGTATGTTTGTAAAAAAGAAGGAAGGAGTTCACAGGAAAGTGCCAACATGAATTACTTCTGGGTGGAAAATTTTTCGATACTCTTTTTTTGACTTTTATTTTTTAAACTTACCAGCAGTGAATATTGGTTTTGCAATAAGAAAGCTTTTTACTCTTAAATAAATATTACTTAAAAATCAAAGAAAAATAATTTAATTTTTTACAAGGACACTATTCTCCAGATCATTCTTGCTTTTTTCCTTTGCCTTTAGTTCAATTTAAAGCTGTGTTTTAAATTGCAAGGTTTAAATTTTTTTTTTTTTTTTTTTGTGGTATTTGGGTCACACCTGGCAGCGCTCAGGCTCAGGGGTTACTCATGGCTCTACGCTCAGAAATTGCTTCTGGCAGACTCATGGGACCATATGGGATACTGTGTGGGAGACTGCTCTAGCCTGCACAACATAGATGCCATCAACCATAGTCTCTGTCTCTGTGGAAAAGCTCCATTGAAATGCTTAGGTGACTGCTGGCAGGTTTTAGCCCTGAGCAAATAGGAAATATTGCTACAAAAAGATAGCCCCTTGTGCTATTAATCATAGGGCCGGGGCCCAGGAAATAGCATGGAGGTAAGGCGTTTACTTTTCATGCAAAAGGTCATTGATTCGAATCCCGGTGCCCCATATGGTCCCCTGTGCCTGCCAGGAGCAATTTCTGAGCATGGAGCCAGGAGTAACCCCTGAGCACTGCCAGGTGTGAACCAAAAACCAAAAAAAAAAAAAAAAAAAAAGTTTAAAATCATAGGGGCCATGGAGCTGGGGGCAGGGTGCAAATAGCATTTTCTTATATCTCTAAACCCTGCTAGGTTAAAAGTTGTTGGGATCAGGCACCAAGTTATGTCTATCTTCTCTCCTTTTCTCGCTGCCTGTAGGCTGTGTTTTGCCATAATTCCTTGATAATAATGTAACTCTATCCCCTTCCCTTTTTGGCTAAGTGCCCATAGTAAGCATATGATTGGTAGAGAGAATAGTTTGAATCAACCAATATCTAGATGCCCAGTAAAGCCAAATGTAAAGTGCCTTTGCCTTTTTTGGTGATGTACCTGTATTTGAAATATGACTGGACAAAACCTTTTTAATGTAACCAATAGTTCCCAAGACCTGCCTCCCATTGTGTGAAAAGTATATAAGTGCTTACCCATGCTCAATACACTTGCCTTTGATCAGCAATCAGACTTGGGCCAATCTTTCTAACTTCTCCAGATTTTTTCTACAGATATTTCAGGTTGAGTCGGCTTCAGGAAACTCACGAACTAATAGCGGCGTTCACCCCCTGCTGGCCGGAGTCCCCAGAATGCCCCATTCCCACAACACTGGGATTCGAACCACCGTCCTTCTGCATGCAAGGCAAATGCCTTACCTCCATGCCATCTCTCTGGCCCTGCAAGGTTTAAATTTAAAGCTGCAAGATTCCAGCCCCATTTTCTCTTTGGACAGTTACAGAGTATGCTAAAGGTAAAGTCATTTCCTGTAGGATTTGCAGTCTATCTAAGGATTCAATATTTGCCTCTTAAGGTGTACTATCAGTGTTAATTTTATTAAATTTTGGTACCTATCCAAAGGGAAAAGAACCCATCCCAGATAATCATTGCTTTTTCCCCAAGCTCAGTTATGGGAATTCTACATATTGTGCACAACTCCTTTTAGTCAAGGAAAGCAAGTTAAAAAAAGAAAAGAAGTTAAAATAAGAAGCAAATGTGTATACGTGGTTACATCACAATCTCTGCTGGGCATGAAACAGATCCCATGTGTGTTTTATGTTATGTGTGTTTTATGAAGTTTAATGCAAATATTATAGCAAAGCAGATCCACATGGCTCTACACAGTGTTTTGAAATTCATCCCAGGGTGACCTACAGGTTGGGACAAATTACCTAAGTCCAAGGGCTTTGGCATCTCCTAAGTGTCAGGGTCCACTTTCATGGTCCCTTGGTCCAGGGCTGAGACTTGGAGCATATAGTCTAACCTCCACTCCCACTCTTCCTGCAGTTTGACGAAGATGTCCCGTCTGGGGCCCCCTAAATGATTTTCATCAGGTGGATACCATAGCTGGCAATCTTATTGCAGAGCTTCTTTTTAAAAAAAAATTTTGTTGGGGGAGGTCACATCTGGAGGTACTCAGGTCTTACTTCTAGCACTGTGCTCAGGGGACCATATGGGATGCTGGGGATTAAACTTGGGTTGGTGGCAGGCAAGGTAGGTGCCCTATCTGTTGTAGTATTGTTCTGGATCCTGTGGTGGACATCAGAGATCTTTGAGGAGAGAAATAATATGTAAGTATTAAAGACAGATTATTAGTTGAAAAGTTATTTAAATTATAAGTGAGATGTATATTTAAAACATACACAGTTCGGGCCGGAGAGATAACACAGCAGTAAGGTGTTGCCTTGCATGCAGAAGGATGGTGGTTCGAATCCTGGCATCCCATATGGTCCCCTGAGTCTGCCGAGGGCAATTTCTGAGCATAGAGCCAGGAGTAACCCCTGAGCGCTGCTGAGTGTGACCCAAAAACCTAAAAGAAAAAAAAACCCAAACCCACCCCAAAAAACCATACACAGTTCTTAAAATTAAATGTATTTTTTTCATTTTAAATAATAGGGAGTCTTTAATAAAACATCTGTAAAATAGATTCATATTTGGGAATGTTCATCAGATAGTTTCATGCCTTTTCAATGGAAGAGCTCAGCATGTCAGGTAAATCAGAAGGCAATTTCAATAATTCTTCTACCTCTTCTTGCAAAGCCTCTGCTTTTTCATGTAACAGCATCTAGAATAAAAAAAAGAAAGAACAAAATATACAATGCTAGAAAGTAGCTAACATTTTTGCCACTGTCCATTAGATATCTAAGTCCTTAGACATCAGAAATCTAGGCTTAAAAGCTAATAAACATTTTGAAAAATGGTCATTTGAAAAAAAGATATTATAGTATAGTTTATGAAGCTGAGACATTCTGTTGGAGCCATTTTAACTAATTATGGCCTTTGGCAAACCAAAAGTAAAAGAGCTGTAATACTCTCAAAGATTAGTTTTATTGATGACTCAGTCACTTAAAAATTAACTTCTGACCTATAAAATCAAAACAATTTTTCAAAAATTTAATTAACTTGAAAATGTATTCTTTTATATATGCATTTTATTATTCCTCAAATTGCAGTGTGCTTTTAAAAACCTATCAGTATCTCTAAAAATTTTTATTGAATCACTTAAAATTAATATGATCAATTTCAAAAGAAATAATGCACAAAGAACATATTTATAAACATGGCACAGAGGAGAGAGAAATGAATATTTGCTGAGTAATGATTTTCCCCCTTTCTTCTACCATATGGGGAAAAAAAAATCAGAATTATTTGTAGCTCTTTTTGCCTATATTGAAGGAACCTATTTATACTAGTTCCACTACACATTTTTTGTAATAAAGTTAGGAGAGTTGAGCAGGTAAGGTACTTGCCTTGCATGTGGCTTGCTGGGCTTGATTCCTGCCACCAATATGATACTGTGCCCCAGCAAAAGTGATTCTTGAGTTCAGAGTCAGGAGTAAATCCAGAGCACTGGCAGGTTTAGCCCATGCCCATCCCACCACCCCCCTAAAAGTTAGGAACAATCACATACAGAAAAATCTTGTATGAAACAAAGTAAAAAGTTACACAAAATCAATTTGATAAAAGGTATAGTATTGAAATGCATTATATATGAGTTTCAGTTGTAATCTGGGAAGGATTTATTTCACTAGGTGATCATGTGAAAATAATCTAACATGTCCTCTAAATACTAGCCATGGTGGGATACAAAAAACATAGCAGGATCTTGAGAGTTAATACAGCAGGATGCGGGGCCGGGCGGTGGCGCTGGAGGTAAGGTGCCTGCCTTGCTGCGCTAACCTAGGACGGATCGCGGTTCGATCCCCCGGTTCCCCATATGGTCCCCCGTGCCTCCCAGGAGCGACTTCTGAGCGAATAGCCAGAAGTAAGTAACCCCTGAGCGTCACCGGGTGTGGCCCAAAAACCAAAAAAAAAGAAAAAAAAATACAGCAGGATGCATTGCATGCAGCTGATTCTGGAGTCCCATATGTCTCCCCATACCACTATTGCCAGTAGTAATTTCTGAGCATCACAAGTGTTTCTCCAAAACTAAACCAAATCAAACCAAACACAAGAAAGAAATATCGTAAAGGAATAATAAAAAATAGGGCTAATAAGGTAGGGTTGAGAAAAAGAAAGAGGGAAAGAAAAGAGAGTCTAATGGGGCCTGAATGATAGCACAACAGTTAGGGTGTTTGTCTTATATACTGCCAACCTGAGTTTGATCACTGGCATCCCATATGGTTCCCCACGCTCACCAGAAGTGATTCTTGAGCACAGAGCCAGAAGTAAACCCTAAGCACCGCCAAGAGAGGCCCCAAAATCAAACTCCCCTCTCTAGAAAAAAAAAAAAAAAAAAAAAAAAGTCTGCCCTACTCCAGGAGCACTATGTACAGGAAGGAACATAAAGGTGTGGGATTCTAAAAGGCAGATTTAGAAAAGTGAAGCAGATTTGAAAAAAGGAAGTGAGTATTAAAGGCATGGGGCCCTTTGGAAACTCAGAAGTGGAGGAGTAAAAAGAAAGAAGTGGGGGAAAATTATGATATTGGAGACCAAAGAAAATCAAGAAACGCTTCTTGCATTCTTCTCCCACACCAGGCCATCCATGAAAGAACTAAACTGTGTACATGGGCAAAGCCGTGCTCTTGAGCCAGGATTCTTGTACACCATTCTAGATGGCAAGAAAGGCAGAGAGAACAAATTGTCCTCAACCATGCAAAGTTACTTAATGAAGAAGTAGCCAAACTCATATCAGAAATAAAAACTAAGTAAGAGGTGCTGAAGGAAGATTAGAATTGGGAAAAAAAATTAGTGTTATTAAAAAGAAAAGCAAGAAAATACAGAGAATGGAAACTAAGATGAAGATAGACCACCATCAATTATTTTAATTTAAAAATAAAGAAAATTGAGAGGGCCAGACTGATGGCACAGTGGTAGGGTATTTGCTTTAAATGCAGCTGACCTAGGAATGGACCTGGGTTCAATTCCCATATGATTCCTCAAGCCTGCCAGGAGTAATTTCTGAGCTCAGAGCCAGGAGAAACCCCTACGTGCCATCAGGTGTGGCCCAAAAACCAAAAGAAGAAAAAAGAAAAGAAAAAAGAAAATTGAGGCTGGAGAGATTGTTCAGATTATTTACAAGGCACTGGCCTTACATATGGTTGACTTGGGTTCAATCCCAGCACCACAAATGGTTCGCTGAGCACTACCAGGAATGATCCTTAAATTAAGAAACAGGAACAAGCCCTGATCACAGCTGGACGTGGCCCCCAAACAAACAAAACTAAAAAATAGGAGCCCATTATATATACAGAAATTAAAGTCTAAAGTACAAGATACCACAAAATACTGTGAAGGTTAAAAACCATTTTGTTTGCTTACCTTTGCTGATGAAACAATTTGCTTGGCCTGGCGTCTTGACAAATGATCGATTGTCCTTATTAGATCTTCAGGATTTGCATTAGCTAAGTGCACTAGACTTTTATAACCAGCACTGTATAACTGCCTTGCTCGACCCTAAAAAGAATTACAGAAATCAGTAATATGATCAATAGGATCAGAATAAACATCATATGGAAATATTTCACATATATGTAAAAGAAATATTAAGATAATAAAGGAAATGTGAATTTGGGGCTGAAAAGATAGTACAGCAGGTAAGATGCTGTCTTGCTTGTGGTTGACCTGGGTTTGAACTTTTTATGATCCCGCTAGGCACTGAAAGGAATAATTCCTGAGTGCAGAGCCAAGAGCATTGCATGCAGGGTGTAGCTCAAAAACTAATTAAAAAAATGGAAATATGAATCTTGAGGTATTTTAAAAGATGCACTTGGTGGTTCCAATCTGACTGACTGCAAGAGCACAGAACTGTCAAGGGCACTCTAACCCAAATACTGCGTGTAGCCAGTATGAGAAACTGATAGCCAACTGTTGTTGGCTAGGGCAACAACAATGTGTTAAAAATGGCTGATAAACTATCTTAGAACTATTTTCTTTACTCAAAAAATGAAAATAACCCTTGTATTTATTAAATTGCTACTATTTTAAGCCCTGAATCTAAACTGATTTGCTTTTTGGGGGGGTCCCCACACCTCTTAGTGGGCACACAAGAGGGACACATCTCTTGGTGCTCAGGCTTATTTCTGGCTCTGAGTTCCTGGCAGTGTTTAGGGGACCATGTGGAGTAGTGAGGATCAAATCCAGGCCAACTATTTTACCTGCTATAGTACCACTCTCGCCCTGTTTCATTTCTTTTTCTTTTTTTTCTTCTATGTTTCTTATTTAATAAAGTGGGGGAAGAAAGAGATGCTTAGGACAAGAAGTTGCACATGTACTTTGAGAATCATTTTTACTTTTAGTTAAAAGACGCATTTTCATCAGGGACTAGGGAAGGCTCCAACAGTAATTTGCTTAAAAGAGGGAGGGGAATGCAGTTGCTATATCTGTACTTATCAGCTCCATTGATTCAACTTTGGTCTTGATATATATACACTACGCTGTGAAAAATCATGGATACACTAGCTAAGCAGCCAAAAGCTGGCAATCTTGAGAGGAGAGGATAGGCCAAGTTTCTCAGCAGCTGAAGGCATGCCTGCTGCACTCATTACCCACAAAGGCCACTTTGTCAATGGCCCAGCTTTAACACTCATCTACAGCTCTCTGCAGAAACACCAATCTGACCAAAACTTCAGGTAGGCTGCTATTTGGGTTAATATCATCAAGACTTGTTTCAGAATGAGTTTGGGCACCCTCCAACCTCAACTCCTTGAACATAATTATGCAAGGCCTTGCAGCTGAAACATGCCCCAGAAAAGCCACAGATATTCAATAGTGTTTGGATCTCCTAGACCACTCCATTTTTGCTTAATACTGTCATCTCTGTAGAAATAACAATTTAGATGCCAATATGTATCTGAGGCAACTTAATGTTCAGAAACAAATGAAGTAACAGAATGGTCAATTTAGCAACGAGAATTTGTTGAACCTTCTGACAATTACTTAATGATCTCATTGAAGATATAATAATTTTCACAAATTTGCTTGTTGCTGCAGTCTTTTTTTCTTCTTTGTTCTTTTTGTTTTTAATAATTTCTCTCACTTACCTAGAAACAACTGTATTATGATCAACTATGTCAACTATGTGCTATATGTTCTTAAGTAAATTAAATAAAAAAAGATAAGCATTTATGACATAAAGAACAATAAAGCTGTTGTCACTTATTCTGTAATAAAGTAACAAAACAAAACAAAACAAAACAAAAAAAAAGAGTAGGGGGCCGGGCGGTGTCGCTGAGGTAAGGTGCCTGCCTTGCCTGCGCTAACCTAGGACGGACCGCAGTTCGATCCTCCGGTTCCCCATATGGGTCCCCCGTGCCTGCCAGGAGCGACTTCTGAGCCCTTAGCCAGGAGTAACCCCTGAGCGTCACCGGGTGTGGCCCAAAAACCAAAAAAAAAAAAAAAAAAAAAAAGAGTAACAAAAAAAGAGATAGCTGGAGAGATAGCAAGGAGGTAAGGCTTTGCCTTTCATGCTGAAGGATGATGGTTAGAATTCTGGCATCCCATATGGTCCCCCATGCCTACCAGGGGCGATTTCTGAGCATAGAGTCAGGAGTAAACCCTCAGTGCTACCGGGTGTGACCCAAAAGCTTCCCATCCTCCCCCCAAAGAAAAGAGTAACAAAAAATTGGTGATCTGTTAACTAAAGTTCCTGCAATTGGGAAACTGGGAAGCAACTAACCTCTAAAACTCCAGTTACTTCCATGAGAGGAATTAGCTCAGCCTTTACACAGTAAGTCAACTTCTTGGTAAGTTCAGCGAAAAGGGCTCTGTAAGCCCAAAACTCTTCAAGTTCCTGCAGAGAAAAAGTAAATACACAGGATTTAGAGAAGGTAAATTACATTAGTCTTGTTTGCATGGTAGGAATATTTGTGAAATAAACAATGACGCTAGGCCAAATTATTAGGCTAAAATAAGGTAGAAACTAAAAAATTTAATGAACTAGTTTGGAATGAGGTAAAAAAAAAAAAAAAGAAACAAGATTAGAAATTGGGGGCCGGAGAGATAGCACAGCAGTGTTTGCCTTGCAAGCAGCTGATCCAGGACCTAAGGT
>PVKC010037032.1:0-13059 GCA_004027635.1 Crocidura indochinensis
GATGACCTTTTGCATGAAAGGCAAACGCCTTACCTCCATGCTATCTCCCGGGCCCAATTACCTTCTATATTATCTCATCAGCCTCTATTTTGCTATGCTTGCTATTTTAAAAAATTTGATAGCACAGCAGTAGGGAGTTTGCCTTGCACACAGCCAATCTGAGACTGACCTAGTTTGATTCCCGATATCCCATATGGTCCCCTAAGCCTGCCAGGAGCAATTATTGAGCACAGAGGCAAGAGTAACCCCCTAGCATCGTTGGGTATAGCCCAAAAGCCCCCCCCCACCATTTTTTTTTTAAGTCTAGAGCACCTTGCTGGTGCCTGAACTGGGTTCAATCCCTGGCACCCTACATGGTCCCCCAAGCACTGCCAAGTGTAATTCCTTAGTGCAGAGTCAGGAGTGAACCCTGAGCATTGCTGGGTGTGCCCCCAAAATAAAATAAACAAAAACAAAAGCTTCTTAATGTTTGGATCACACCCACTGGTGCTTAGGGGACCATGTGGTGCCAGGAATGGAAACTGGGCCTCCCACATAATGAACTCGATCTTTTGCTCTAACTCCCTGGGCTGCAGTTTGCTATGTTTCCTTTAGGTACTTTTTTAAATGTTGACAATAGAACTGAATCACCTGTTCTAGCCCAGTTTCCTTCCTCTGTCTCCAGAGACCACTAGCTTGAAATGGGTGCCTGCTTCATGTTTTGATTCATTAATAGGTCCATAGGCAACCCACAATGTGGTCTTGCAGACTAAAAACACACATATGAGGGCTGGGAAGCTCACACCATTGGTCGAGCACATGCAAACCCCTGAGTCCGATCCCTTAACCCACATGATTAACTGCCCTAACCCCCAAGAAGTTGGATGTGTAGTCTAGGTGGCCCCTGAACCCCACAGGAAATGGCCTTTGACCTTGCGAACTGCCAGGTGTGGCCCCTATTTTTTTAAAGTGAGATATGCACTGCAGATTAATGGGGAAGATGGAGAGGCTTCCTCCTTAATACTCTGGGGCCCTCAATGGGGGCCTGGGAGGTGAGGCCACACCTCGACCTCTGTCATAGGCAGCATGGTGACTGTTCCTTTGGGCTTCTGCACCAGGAGGCTTATCAACAAAGTTTCTGCACTAGGTTTCTGTATGATGTGACATGGTAAGAATGTCTTCTCTTGGAAATACACAGACCTCATGAAAATCCTTCACCTGAGAAGGAAGTCTGATTGTCTGGACCAAGAGAGGGCCAGATCTGGCTCCAGGTTAAACAGCAGCTTGTCAGCATTTCCCATACTCCTCCCTCATCAATGCAGATAGAAGCAAAGACTCACTCTGTCTGTCTGTCTGTCTGTCTGTCTCTTACAGCAGGGAGTGCTGAACACTGTCTTAGGGGGCGATGTGCCAGTGGAGAATGGCTAGGCCCAAGACAGGTCCCTGCTTTGAGCTGCCCTATAGTTTTTTGGGGGGTTACTCCATGGATGACTCTGAGCACATTCCCACTATAGGCTTCACCTGATTGATAAACTGAAAGTGTGAACAACTCAAGAGTTTGTGGGGATGGGGAGGCAAGAGATAGCATGAAAGTAAGGCATTTGCCTTGCATGCAGAAGGACAGTGGTTCAAATTCCGGCATCTCATATGGTCCCCTGAGCCTGCCAGGAGTGATTTCGGAGTGTAGAGCCAGGAGTAACCCCTGAGCGTTGCTGGGTGTGACCCAAAAACCGAATAAAAAAGAGTTCATGGGGAAAAAAAAGAGATCTTAGGGGCTGAAGAGACAGCACAGTACACAAATACAGTACATGCTTTGCATGTAGTTGAAGGGAGAGAGAGAGAAAGAGAGAGAGAGAGATTTAAAGAGATAGAATAGCAGGTAGGAAGCTTGCCTGATCTGGGGTTGATCCTCAGCATATCATATGGCCCCCTGAGCACACCAGGAGCGATCCTTGAGTATAGAGCCAGGAGTAACTTTCCAAGCAGGTATGGCCTCCCCAAAAAGAAGTAAGAAATGTTCTTATGTTGATTCATGCTGAAATGATTAGATTCTGCTCTCTCTCTCCAGCAGAGTCTAGACATTTGATTAAAGCAAAATATATGCCTAACATTAATTTGCTGTCTATTTTTCTTTACATTTATTAAACAGAACTCCTAGGAGAGGCCAGAGAAATAGTACAGTAGGTACAGCTCTTGCCTTGAATATGGCTGACCCAAATTCCATTCCCCACATTCCATGTGGTTTCCAGAACACCACGATGAGTGATTTCTGGTTGAAGAATCAGCAGTAACTCCTGAGCACCTGAGCACTGTGCACCCCCTAAAAAGATACCAAAAAATTCCAACACCCAAAAATAGGATTCCTGGGAAACTCTAGGCGGGTGCTAGCATTTGATTTCTGTTTGGAGAGATGCTCTAGGTCTCTCTCCTGTAGCCAAAGGTGAAGAATCTGGACAGGGGTCTGTGTGTGTGTGTAAGGGGAGGGGGGCACGCGCGGGACTGGCGCCATGTTGGAAAGAAGAGCACTGCTCTGGGGTGAGGGAGATTTTTTTTTTTTTCTGGGGCCCTCCCACAGTCTCCCACCCATCCTTTGGGGACCTTGTCTCTGAACTCAAAAGCCAAATGTGAGTAAGTAGAGGCCTCTCTGGACATATCCACCCTGCACCCCACCCCTAATATGCGTCCCTGCTTCCAGATCTCTGGCCTATCTTTCCTGGAACTGTAATAGGGGTTAACCCTCACCCCACCTTCCCCTCTCCACCTGGGAGCTGGGTTCTGGAACTGACTTCTTCCTCCTGAATCCTCCCTCCCCCACAACAGTCTTTGATCTTGGGAAGTGGCTCATTTGGATGCAGAGGGGTCTGCAGCAATGGTCCCACTGCAGTGACACACGTAGAGACCCTCCAGGCTGTCAGGGGTCACTGATAGTCGGAGCCTGGCTATCACGGGCTATGTCAGCCTACTCAGCAGTGCCGCACCCCTGCGCTCTTTCAAATCACTGTCCAGGCCCATCACCCCAGGCAATTATATTGTCTTCCTCAGAACTGTCAAAGCCTGACACTTCCCTGTTGAGCAGTCTCAGCTCTCTGTGAGCAGAAAGCCAGCAGCCCATAGCTTCTGTCTGTTATAGAGGTTGGGGGGAAGTGAGAGGGGCTTTACTGGATGTCAGAAAATGAGAAAAATGATCTTGGCTCATGTCCCTACGACAGATCACATCTTCCCAGAGGAGGGCAGAATCCAGGGTCTAATGCCTAGAGCTTTTCATGTGTTGAGGATAAGGACCCTAGCACCTTGCAGAATCACAAAAAGAATATCAATGTAGAGGATAATATTCACCTGAGACCAAAGCCTCCCAAAGTTTTCAAAGATCAACACCCAGTTCACTTTTCAGCATGGGCATATTCCAAAGTGGACCCTGGTGGGAAGCTGTCCCTTGGGCCTGGTCCCCCTCACATTGCAGATCCAAACCCCCCAGCAGACCCAGTCCTGGAAAACAAACCCTTCTTATTCAGTAGAAAAAGGTTGACAAAAGAGAGACCTGTTCCAGAAGCCAAAGATAATGAAGAATTGAGCAGACATGTTGCAAGTTCACTGTTTTAATCAAATAAAACCTACAACAAAGTTAATCTGACACATAGTTAATGAGATAATCATTGTTGCGCTTCATGGGAATTAGGCATTAATGGGAAGCCGTTTTTATAAATGATGGTAATTATACTGTTGCCTTTACTCAGTCCAAATTTTAAAGTTTTTTTCCTCTTCCTGTTTTGTTACTTCCCTTGCATCTGCCATCAGTTTTTTTTTTTTTTTTTGGGGGGGGGAGATTTCCTGTGAGTTTAATCACCCTGGCCAGCAGCCTCCTCTCCATTCCCCTTCACATACACATAGGACATAGGCAAGCAAGCCTAGCACCCACACCGTGCCGAGTACTTGGCTCAGATGATTTTACTGGATGTTCACAAGAATTCTAGGTAGGGAATTTGCCTTTCATTTGGTAGACCTGGGTTTGATCCCCGGCATTCCATATACCCCACCCCCATCCTGACAGGAGTGGATCATGAGTGTGCAGAGCCAGGAGTAATTCTGAGCACCACTGAGTGTGATCCAAAAACAAAAGAATCAGGGGCCCGGCGGTGGCGCTGGAGGTAAGGTGCCTGCGCTAACCTAGGACGGATCGCGGTTCGATCCCCCGGTTCCCCATATGGTCCCCCGTGCCTGCCAGGAGCGACTTCTGAGCGAATAGCCAGGAGTAACCCCTGAGCATCACCGGGTGTGGCCCAAAAACAAAAACAAAAACAAAAGAATCCCAGAAATACGTATGTAGGGGATGGGAGGGTTGTCTCTGTTTGCCAGGAGAAAATAGAGGCTCAGATTGTTGGCACTGTCAGTACCTGGCTGCAAGAACACAGGCACAGAGTGGTGTTCGGCAGCCCCTGGCCCAGAGGCACCTTGGTGCTGGGCAGCTGAAAGCTACAGAAGTATGAAGCTGAGAGCCTGTCCAGATAAAGGTCGCCTGGTCTTCAAGCTGCTGATGATGGAAATAGGGAGTTAGTGGAAACAGAGCCCACAGTGATCCACGGACCCTGAGCATCTTGAATCCCTCTAAGCCTGAGTGTACTTTTTGTTTGTTTGTTTTCTGGATCACACCCAGCAGCGCTCACGGGTTACTCCTGGCTCTGTGCTCAGAAATCACTCTGAGGCATGGGGGACCATATGGGATGTCAGGATTCGAACGACCATCTGTCCTGGATCAACTGTGTGCAAGGCAAACACCCTATGCTGTGCTATCTCTCCGACCCCCTGAGTGTACTTTTAAAAATTAAATTAAATGGGAGCCCGGGAGATAGCATGGAGGTAATGCGTTTGCCTTTCATGCAAAAGGTCATCGGTTCGAATCCCGATGCCCCATATGGTTCCCCCTGTCTGCCAGGAGCAATTTCTGAGCATGGAGCCAGGGGTAACCCCTGAGCACTGCCAGGTATGACCCCAAAACCAAAAAAAAAAATTAAATTAAATGGATTTATTTATTGTGGGGGAGGCATTTCCAGCAGCTCCCAGGACTTACTCCTGGCTCTGCATTCAGGAATCACTCCTGGTGAGACTCTGGGGACCATATAAAATGTTGGGGATTGAACCTGGGTCAACCCCATGCAAGGCAAATGGCCTCAATGCTGTACCATTTATTGCTCTGCCCCCAAGCCTGGGAGTTTGTATTCCATCAAGAAGTAAATTCAGGAGACTGAAGGTATAAGGGAATAGCAGGCCTGACCTATAGGAAGCACTAAAAGGCCCTGGCAGAAGTATGGAGATTTGGAGAGGGGCCGGAGAAATAGCTTAGGAGTTAGAGCATTTGTCTTTCTCAACAGCCTACCCTGGTTTGAGTCTCTTGAGCACTTCAGGAGCCACTTCTGAGCACAAAGCTGGGGGTAGTCAGCCTCCTGAGTACTGCCAGGTGTGTTTCCCCCACCATACAAAAGTCCCAACTAGAAGGATAGAAGATCGTGGAGCTCGCTTGGAGGTTGGCACAAGGATATGACACCAGGAAGGGGGCAGTCTGCCATTGAGCTTTGAATATGGGTAGGGGGAAGCATTGAAAGGGCCAAAGAAAATTATAGTTTATGTTTCACTCTGCAGCACTGGCACACCCCTGTAGGTCACAGCAGGGTTAAACCCCAGAGCCAGTCCCTGGGGGGCAGGGTGGGGGGCAGCCAGGCGGAAACCCAAAGTGGAAAAGGACCAGACCCGAGAAAGTGCAGCCTCTTCCAAAACAAACTCTGCCACCTTTTACCATTTTTGCCCTGGGCCTGCCGATTGGCTGTCACCAGCTGGGGACAAAGAGAGATTGTGTGCAAAGGTACTTCATGTTCCTGTGGCAGGGGGCCAGCGGGACGCTTGTCACCTGGCCCAGCTGGGGATTCCAGGCAGGATTAAGACACCAGGGCCGCCTCAGAACGTGGCAAGGGGTCCAAAAAGAGCAAGTTGAGGCAGGACTTGTTGCAGCACCAGGGGGACCTCTGTCCTCAGTAGCAGAGATCTCCTGGGGCTGGCTGAGCCCAGTGACCCTGCCCCCTTCTCTGCTGGCTCCTGGAAATAGCTTTGCAGGCTGGGAGCTGGGCAGATGTTTAGATATTCAACTCCTGGACAGATGTAGGTTTAGAACCAGCTACATTTGGGGCCAAGTTCCAGCCTGGTTGTGAGACCCAGGGCTTACTTATTACCAGGGGCCCTCATTTCCCTATCCCTGAACTAGGCCTCCTCAATGCTGAGGATGCTCTGACTGTCCTGCCAAGCCCAGGACTGATTCAAGTGAGGACTCTGGCAATACCAGCCGCACATAATAACAACATCATTAATAACTGTACTTCCTGCTAGAAATCCTTTGCTGAGTACCTGTGATGGGTCATCAGGTATTACACTGAGGGCACTTGCAGAGATGTGGAGGGAGAAATGTCCCTTGGAGGAGGAACATACAATACCAGGCACAAATCTAACAGAATCTAAGAGACATGAATGATGGGGTGGGGGCAGGGCAGGTAATCAGGAAAGGCTTCCTCGAGGCAGTGGTAGTGGCATTGGTCTTGAGTGGGAGAAAGGAAAGCTGGAAGGAAAGCAAGTGCCTGACTACAGGAGGAAGCAAGCAGAGATATGAGAGTTTAAGTTTAAGGCATTCAGAATTCCCCTGTGATTGGAGCAGGGTTCAGTGGTGGCCTAGGCTTATAGCCTACTTGCTGTTGTTGCCACAGGTCAACCGAGTTGGCTGCCCCAGTGATCTGGAGCCAGGCTTTCTCATGTCTCTGAGTCTCTGAGATGGCTCTACCTATTCCCATCTAATAAGGACTCAGTGGTGTTCTTCATTTCCACCTCCTCTGCTCATGGGGTTGAGTCTGTCCCAGGGAGAACCAGACTGAGCAACTGAATTACAAGAAAGTGATTCAAGAAAGTAAAAGAAAGTCCCTTCAGACTTTCAGAGAGATAGTACAGGAGGTGAGGATAGTGTAAGAGAGAGAGAGAGAGAGAGAGAGAGAGAGAGAGAGAGAAAGAATACAGAAGATCAGACTAGTCCAGGAGAAATAGCAAAGGGGGAAGGTTAGCATGGAGAGCTGGTTTAGGATATAACGATAGAATAATATATATAGTACAGGAAAGATATCCCAGGAGGTAAGGCACAGGAGGTAATGATAATACAAGAGATATAGCACAGGAGAGATAAAACAGGAAGTAGGGATTATACAAGAGAGCTAGATAGTAGAGGGGGTAAGGCTAGAGTTGTGAGTAAGAATAGTATGGGAGGGCCCAGGAGATAGCATGGAGGTAAGACGTTTGCCTTTCTTTTTATTTTTTTTTTTATTATTATTTTTTTTTTGGTTTTTGGGTCACACCCGGCAGCGCTCAGGGGTTACTCCTGACTCCATGCTCAGAAATTGCTCCTGGCAGGCACGGGGAACCATATGGGGCACCGGGATTCAAACAGATGACCTTTTGCATGAAAGGCAAACGCTTTACCTCCATGCTATCTCCCGGGCCCGGCGCTTGCCTTTCATGCAAAAGGTCATCGGTTCGAATCCCGGTGTCCCATATGGTCTCCCGTGCCTGCCAGGAGCAATTTCCGAGCATGGAGCCAGGAGTAACCCCTGAGCACTGCTGGGTGTGACCCAAAAACCAAAAAAAAAACAAAAACAAAACAAAACAAAACAAAAAAAAACAATAGTATGGGAGTAAGAATAGTAAGAATACAAGAGGTAAGGATAGCCCTGTTGCTAAGGATAGTCTAAGGAGTAAGGATAGTACTAGAGGTAAGGATAGTCTGGGAAATAAGGATAGTCCACAGGGTAAGGATAGTCCCAGGAAATATGCGGTAGGCATAGTTATAGGTGTAAAGACAATCCCAGATGTAAGGCACTTGCCTTGCAAGCAGCTGCTGAAACCAAGACCCTCACTAGCACCACACCTGAGCACAGAGCCAGGAACAGCCCCTGAGAACTGCCTGGTGTGGCGCCAAAAGATAGCCCCTACAAAATAAAAGAAAAGCCCCCTCGGAGTCCAACCTGAGCTGGGGCGATGAAGGTGCCCACCACCCTAACCTGGGACTCCGGCCTGGAGGGTTCAAGGCAGGTGCCACTCCTGAGTCTAAGGTGGATGCTCACTCCCTGGGTCTGAAGGGGTGTACACTCCTGGCTCCTGAAGGGTACCAAACCCCTTAAGGCAGGTGTCTACTTATGAGTCTCAGAACGGTGCCCACCCTTGGTTTTTTGAGGCTGCAAACCAACCAGAGTGGAAGCCCTCACCTTAGAGAGAATGTGGAGGGTTGAAAGGTGTAGTTTGTAGTCTCTGAAACGCCCAGATGGAGCGTCCACTTGGGACCAAGTGGGAACAGGGAAACTGTTCTGGCTACAGCTCAAGGGACCCTGTCTGAAGCCGGCATTATCCTCTGGGCTCAGGCCTTCCCCTCTTCTTTGCAGATGGGGTGCAGGGTGGGAACAGAGGTAAGTGACAGCTGTGCAGTGCGAGGGATCTCCTTGGGGGTGGCTCCAGTCCTGCCTGCACCTTCACCAGGGTCACACTCTGTCCCCGGCCTCACTGTCAAAACTCTTGGGCACAGTGGCCCCAAACCCAGAGGCACTACCAACCGGGTCCCCTTTGTGTTTTCATGGAAATTGGCTGGCTGGAGCTGGAGATGAGGAGCAGAGGGGTTTGTGCAGGGAGAGTTGGGGAGTAGGTGCTGTCTTGGGATTCAGACCCTGGCCCTGCCTGACATATCCTTTGTCATCAGCTGAAAGTTGACTTTGGGTGGCGGGCCCAGGTGAATGAGTGACTGATGTGCTAGCCAATGGGGCAGCTGGCCTCTTCCTGAAATGAGAGCATCTTAAAGATTTCCCCACTCCCCAAGCCCAGCTCAGTCCAGAAAAAGAGTGGAGAGCATAAGACCTGGAGCAGGTTTTTCTTTTTCAAAAAGCCCAACAGAACCCAAATATTTATCTCTGTGAAGGCAACCAGGGCTTAACTGAAATGTCATATTTCTTTGCTGGAATTGTAGAGGAGAGCATGATAAATGCAATTTTATTCTGTAATTACAAATTCCAAATCCTGTTTCACATGAAGCAAAACCACGTGAGGACACAGCACAGCTCTTTGGGTTGCTTCTTACCAAATCAGCTCCTGAATCAATCATTACTGACAAATGTCATTTGATAGCCCTCAACTTTGACCACATGGCCTCTGGGTGGGTACGTGTGTTATGCTGATATGTACTGGCATGCAGTGCGGATGACTGTGCACTGAGATTTGATTGTTTTGTTTGTTTTTTATGTTTGGTTGTTTGGGGGCCACACACAAATACACTCAAGGCTTATTTCTGGCTCTGCACTCAGGAATTACTCCTGGTTCATGGGACCATGTGGAACACTGAGAGTCGAACACAAGATGGCTGCATACAAGGCAAATGTCTTACCCCCTTTATTATTATTATTAATATACCCCCTTTATTATCACTCTGACCCTTGAAAGGTGAGTTTTGTGTGTGTTTTTTTGTTCTTTGTGAGGATATTGAATATGTGCATATTGAATATAAATGTGTGGTTGGCATGTGCTGTGTATATTATGTATGCTTGTCTATTGTATAGTCTCTGTGTTATATGTGTTGTATTGTGTGTAGGATGTGCTATGGATGCCTGTGTTGTACTGTGTTATGATATTGCATGGGTTTTTTGTGTATGTATTGCATGTATGTTGCATTTGTGCTGTGTCTGGTATATTGTATGAGTGTTTGCATGTGTATTATATGAGGAATACATGTGCCTTATATGTGTCTCATTGTATGTTATATATGTGCTATACTGTGTGTTGTATAGATGTGTTGTATGTAGTGTTATATATTATTGTTTGGGTGTTCTGTGCATTGTGTGGGTGTGCTGTATGGACGTGTTGCAACTTGTGTTGCATGTGTGTTGTATTATTATTGTATGGGTGTACTTTATGGTGTATTATATTTGTTATGTACGGATATTGTGTGGGTATATTGCTTGCGTGTTGCATGCAATATATTGTATGTATGTGTATTTTTTGTGTGTTATGTGGGTTGCTGTGTGGGTGTCTATTGTACGTCTGTGTTGGGAGGTGAAGACATGCTCTCATATACAGATAAGGAAAGGGCAGTGGGGGCGGTTCCCAGTGCCATTGTGAGCAGGGCTGCCCAGCAGGGCAAGCTAGACCTGAGCTCCTGGGCACTGCAAAGTGCTCTTCAGAGTGGTTCTGGGAAGTGCAGAGCTGGGGTGGGGGGTGGGGTGGAGGAAGCATTTTGTTCACCAAGCCTGTTTCCCTGGGCTGAGACCAATAGCTATTGGGGAAACTAAGAGGAGGAAGCCCCTGGGAACACAGCCTGTGGGCTGGAGACACTGAGCCAGGCAGGAAGAGCAGATGCAGAGAGCAACAGGGCCAGGGGCAGGAGCCAGGGCTGAGAAACAGGCAGAAGGCTGGAGGCTTCTGGGGTAGAGAGGAGGCTGCTCTGTGCTCTGTGCTCACAGTCAGCAGAAGCAGGTCCCAGGCTTCATCTGGGCTCCCGTGGAGAATCCCAGAAGGGCCCTCTAGGGAAGATCCAGAGTCTGAAGACTGCACCCTGGCCTCAATTGTCTGAACTCAGGCTCTAGTGTGCCAGAAGTCCCCTTGGCCCCAGAGGCAACCCCTTCTATCCTCAGCCCCACCCAGGAAAGCTCCTGTTCAGACCCATTCAAAATCCCTCCCACAGCAAGGAGCTTGGTTGGCGGGGGCGGGGAACAGGGCACTGGGTTCACAGTTTCAAGTCCATGGGCCAGGCCTGGGGTGCAGAGATAGGACAGGGGTAAAGGCAATTGTCATGTGCACATCCTGGTTTCAACCTCAGCACCACATAAGGTTACTTGAAGTGATCCCTTTGCATGAACAAACCCTGAGTGCTGCCTGGGTTAGTCCAGAAACAAAACAAAAGCAAAGTCCACAGACCTTGTTCTGTCAGTTCCCACCTTTGTGGGCTGTGCCCCCCATATATACACACTTGGGATAAAGATCTGGAGTGATCTTCAGGGGTTCAGAGTATAATGGGGAGGAAGCGGGTGCTGGGGCCTGGGACCTGACTCTCAGTGCTTACTCAGTAGGAGGGAGACCCACTTGCACCAGGTGGCTCGAATCCAGGATGAACTGGGCAAGGAGCTGACCTCCCTCTGTCTCTGTTATGGCAGCTGCCCCAGCTAGGGCCCATGGGGCCCTTGGTCCACACTCGGGCAGTGAGTTGGTCCCTGTGGGAGAGGTGCTGGGCGTCCTGCCCAGAGCAGAGCCGAGAGGCTGCCCAGGCCTTCTTGTTCAGCCAGAAATTCCAGCCTTTTAAGGATCAAGGCCCTGAGAGGGACCTTTCCCGGCTGCCAGGAGCCGGTTTTCCAGCCTGGTAGTATCACCAGGCCAGGCCTCAAGGGAGACTTCCCTGATCTTTGGTCAGGGTTTGTGGAAAGGCACCTGCCTACATGTTTGAGGAAGAGCTGTGGCCACTTCTGACCATCAGAGGCACCAACCTCTTCTCCAGGCTCTGGGGTATGACTGGTTGTTTTTGTTGTTGTTTTGGGTCATACCCAGTGATGTTGAGGGGTCTGTACTCAGGAATCACTCCTAGTGGGCTCCTATGGGATGCAGAGGATCGAACCCAGTTAGCCATATGCAAGGTAAACACTCTACCTGCTGTGCCAGCCCCAGGAGTGGCTTTTTTTTAAAGTTAACCTTATTGAGTTCTGAGTCACCAAAATACAGCACATGCCTGTTCTAGAGGTGCCTTGCCGTGTGTGTTGATTGACGTATGTGCTGAGGTATCTGCTGGCAGGGGCACTGTAGAACATTTTCAATACCCTGAAAGGCTTAGTGGCCCTTCCCCTGCCTTTCCCTGCCTGCCTTAATCCACTGACAGCTTTTAGAGTCATGGAATAAACTTGCCTGTAGATGTGATTTGATTCCTGCTATTGTTACTGTTGTTGCTGCTATTGTTGTGGTGCTGGTGACGAGGTGGTGGCGGGCACTGTAGGAGCTTGCCACAAGCTGTGGTACTCATTTGATTTTAGCTGTGGTGCTCCCTAGGGCTCCCAGCACCCCATTAGCAGTGCCACTGGCCTGCCTATGTATTCACCAGGTTTCTGGGTTGAGGCACTCAGCGATGGTGATGGCCCCTCTGGGGTCATCACAGCTGCTTCTCTGGGGTCTGGGTGCCACATTTCCTGCCAGCTTTGTCAGCTGTCTTTTGAGCTGGTGATTGTCAGAGATCACCTCTGTTTTTGCTCACACGTCCTGGGTCGTAGAGCAGCTGATGTGGTACTAGGGATCACAGACAACAAACTGCCAGTTTCTTGTGGGCACCAGGGATTTGAACTCTTAACCAGATCCTCTAAAACCCCAATTCTGTTCCTCAGCATGCCACATCTTTTAAAATTGTCTGATGGTCGGGGCCAGAGTGGTGGCACGAGCGGTAGGGCATCTGCCTTGCATGCACTAACCTAGGATGGACCTTGGTTTGATCCTTCAGGGTCCCATATGGTTCCCCAAGCCAGGAGTGATTTCTGAGCACATAGCCAGAAGCAACCCCTGAGCGTCACTGGGTGTGGCCCAAAAAACAAACAAACAAAAATTGTCTGATCTCATGAAAGTGACATGATGGGGAGAGAGTCCTGGTTCTTAACTTATAGCGTTTAATCAGTGACAGGAGAAGGTCAATGCTTGCTTTATAAGAAAATAGGCTTTCTGTTAAGATGATTTGCCCAAGCGATAGGCTAATGGGAATTTTCGGAGCATTTTTAAAGGAAGTTGGTTCCACTAGGATGCTTGTAGATAGACTTAATACACTTTCCACTTAGTTGGGTTTATCAGAATTATATAATATATATTATAAAATTATAATAATGTATTTTATGTATATGTAAAAATATAAAATATAATATATAACCCTATTATAATTCAAGGAAGATCCAGATTTTTTTTGTTTTTTTTTGGTTTTTGGGTCACACCCGATGATGTTCATTCTGGCTCTATGCTGGAAATCGCTCCTGGCAGGCTCAGGGGACCAGATGGGATGTC
>PVKC010037033.1:0-13095 GCA_004027635.1 Crocidura indochinensis
GGTTTCTCTGATTCAAGACTTTTGCAGAATGACTAGATGGGTCACAGACAGTATTCTGATCATATGTATCACTTTTAAATGGGGATTATGAAAGTTTTCAATTAAAAATCCAAGTCACGATGGAGGTATATAATTAGATTCAGTACTACTGATTAATGTAGTAAGTTCAAATGTTTTTAATTTGAAGCATATGGCAGACAGAAAAGACATATGAATGCCAGATAAAATTAGAGCGGCAAACCATAAATTAGAAAACATAAAATTTAACAAAATGTACTGAAAATATATTAAAGAAAAAATTACAGATAATTGAGTAGGCTAAAGAGCTCAAATATACATAGGAATATGCTCAATATTTTTATGTAGAGGATAAAGAATTATAATTTTAATTATGGTTATTTTTAAAGACTCAGTTCATTTGGGAAATTTAGTCCCATTTAAACATACTTACGATGAACACACATACAATTTCTATTCAAATTTGACTATTTATTGTTCTCAGACCTTCCCTTTCATACCACCAATCTTAGTACTTCTGATGACTCTACTGGTAATGATCATACTGATGTGAATTTATGCTGCCTGTTTTTTTAAGATTAGTTTGCCTTGGTTACATGATTTTATCATGTAGCATTTTTTGATTAACCTAGTCAACAGAAGTCTGTCCTTTTGAAAATTCTAGTTATTAGTCAGTACTCTCTATTTATAACACTATTCTTTTTCCTTTATTGTTAATGGTAGGCACAAATGTAAGTTATCCAAATATAAATACAATGCCAGTATATTATTTATTTAAGATTGAAAGTTACTTAAGAAATATTCAGCCAAGAAGTAGATTCTTATGGTTCTTTAAAATTGGTAGATCCATTTTCTATTTAGATGTTATATTTTGTGTGAATTTTATATGTGTGGATGCCTAGTAAAAGAGGAAGGAAAGATTTCCTAATCATCAAAGAGAGAGATTTTGGGATCAAGAATGTATCCACAGATTCAAACATTTTTATTTTTCCATTCTTCTTTGTCTAAGACTCTGTAACCTCCCAAAGATGAATGGTTATCTCAGTCTAACTTTTCTGTGGCACTTCTATGTACATAAAAAAAAGCACAAAACATTTTTTTATTTATTTATATAGTCTTTGTCGATTTCTTTGTTTTGGTGTAGATATTGAAGTTTTTGTCTCCATTCATTTTTTTTCTTCTTTTCTTTTCTTCCCTTATTTGCTCTACCATGTTTTTTTAACTCAAGACCATGGCTTTTATGTGGTGCTTATCTTTATTGTTGGAGTGATCACTGGATATTTTATTTGACACCTCTTTGTCTACTGTTGAGGTGTTTCACCTTCTTTTTCCCCTGCATCTCTCAAACCTAGGATGAGAGCCTCCAGAAGGACTCTGCCCATTTTTAGCATATTTGAATTTTCCCCCAGTTTATCACTTTTCTCTTCTTCAAACAAAATCACACAACTTGAACTATCTAGTCCCCCCTCACAATCAGAGCAGGAAATAAGGCAGGTACAAAGACCAAACAAGTGTAGAATCACTAAGTAGTAAGCTAGGCACAGAGGGCACCACTTATTCTTGCAGCCCCGGGGGTGAGGGAGGAAAATAGGGGAGGCAGGATGGGAACGGAGGTGGAGGGAGGATAATTTGGTGATGGGAATTTCCCTGATTTTATGTGAATATGTACCTAAAATATTATTGTCAATGATATGTAAGCCACTATGATTAAAATAAAAATTATATTTACAAAAAATATATTGTTTTCTATACCTGTGATTCAATATTGTGTTGATTAACACAATACACTTGATTGTGTTGATTAATAGCACAGACAAAATAATTTGAAATGAAAAAAATGAAACTTTGCTTTATTCTCCTATATTGGTTGTTTTGTATATGTAAATTCAAATCTGAATATGCTTGGTCAAAGTGTTAGCATAGCATCGGGTGAAGATATCAGCAGGCATTGTTAAAAGTGAATGTAAAACTTTGCAATGTATATAGACTTAGAAATAAAACTATATGGATGAAATGTATTGGAAGGAAAAAATTCAGAGATTAACAGCAAAAAGATCATAATCAGTATTCCACAAAAAGTTTTTTCTACAATGAGTGGAATTAGTATAAGATAAGATGCTCAAGCAATGAGGGAAATTATCAAATCGGGGGCCAGAGCTCTTGGTTACTAGTCATGAAAATAAAAAACAAATATCTACAGTTTGATAAAAAAAAAATCCTCTAGGAAAAATTACCTTTGATACCATTGATCCTCAAGAGTCTATTTCCTTGGCATTTTAATGTCTGAGAATTGTTAAATATTTATCATTTTGAAAAAAAATGGGTGAATAGAGCCTATTTTCCAGTTTCCAAAAGAGAAAGCTGATAACAATTATTACATATTCTCTATTTTTTTTATACCCATTCCTCAAATCTCAATAATTACTTTTTTTTTTTTTTGGTTTTTGGGGCCACACCCGTTTGATGCTCAGGGGTTACTCCTTGCTAAGTGATCAGAAATTGCCCCTGGCTTGGGAGGACTTTATGGGACCCTGGGGGATTGAACCGAGGTCCTTCCTTGGCTAGCACTTGCAAGGCAGACACCTTACCTCTAGCACCACCTCATCGGCCCAATTTTTTTTGAGTTATTTTGATGAAAGTTTTATATGATTTTTTCAAGTTTACTTATAATTTTGGAACAATTTAAAGACCAGAAATATAATCAAGAATATCTCTATCAATTAAAACAGAACATATGTTTGTTATTTAATATTACCTGAAGTAGAAACCAGAAATAATATAATATATTAATTACAAATAATGAACAAGTTCTATAATGATGCCAAAGCATGTCTTCCTCATAGTAATTAAATTAGTGTATTGAATAAGCTGGGTGGTCTCTCTGGCAATGCCCAGAACCATTTATAGTGCCCAGAATTGTCCCATGTGTCATAAACACTTTTATCTCTCTAATATCTCTCTGATTTAAACCTTGAATTGCATACATGCTCTCAGTTAGAAATAAAAGGAACACATATCATCATGTTTTTAATACCTAAAAATAACAAAACATTGCTTCTGGGTAAGCATTTTCCTGAAACATTCCCTCTCCTCAGCAAAATGGACAGGCATGTCAGGCAGACCCTATGATTTGCCTGAGTAAGACCAGAACATGTTGGGCCAAATGTGCAAAATAATAATGATTCTCGGCATTGTCTAAGAGCTGACACTGCCTGACATTTTTCTTATATAATCTATAATGCTCATAACTAGCGGTGAAGTCTGTAGTATCTTATATTTATGGAGTAAGAAACCACAACTCTGGAGGTTAATTAAGTTGGTGGAGGTCACACATTGAGTAATTAGTAGGACTTGAATTTTAACTCGGGTGAAGAAAAGAGATTTTATCCAGGCCTAAGTGTTCCCTGCTGGGATATGAAACACCAAGAATGCTGACCCCATATAATCCTTTGATTTAGACTTTAGAGAAAGCTTGAAAAATGTGTGCCTGGATTTTCATCACTGATTATAATGAGAGGACATTCACATACATAAACGAGGCTCTACAAAATACAGAGGAATTTAAAGCATACTCAAGCACAGATTGATGGTTTTGAGGTTAGTACACAGAACAGAAAAGCAACTGGAGGCTGTGAAGGAAATGCAGTTTAAGTTATCTAACATGAAGGAAGATAGAGGTTATTAATTCTATTTCCATGTGCGTGGCTTTGGCTTGCTTTGATTCTCTTTCTTATTGTATATTTTCTAGTTTTTAATTATTATTACTTTCCTGTGGCTACAATAAATATTTTTCTTTGAGTAGTTTAAGGCAAATATATTCTCCTAACAGTCTAACCATCCAGAAGCCCAAATCAGTTATTTTTAGAACGACCAAAAATAGAATGTCTAGACTATGTTTTCTGCAGGGTAACAGGAGAGAATCTTGTCTTTTTCTCTGTAAATTCTGGTGGTTCTTTCATCTCTAATCTATTTATCTGTTTCTTTCATCACAACACTTTCTCTTCTATATCACTCTTACATAGTTTCTCACCAGAATGTTATAGTATGTTCATATTTTTGTCTTTATACAGTCAATATTGAAAATGAAAGTCCATAGAAAGATGAATGGACTCAATAGAAACTTTATTTGAGAAAAGGGCAATATATAGGAGCACTGTAGTATGGAATCTCCTTAAGTAGAATGTCTAGAAAGGTAGAAAGTCATTTGTGGGGGCAAGGGTCTTTTTTTGTAATATATATTATTTTTACAGGGAACATGTATGTACCCTATACAATATTTTTAAGGCATCCAAGATGCTCTTTGAATGAAACTGAGTAAAAGCAGGAAGTTTTAAAGAATTTTATTTTGCATATACTGAAAACATATCTTAGTTCATTTTCAGAAATTTTCTCTGGGCCTATTTTTTTCTAATTTTATTCAGCCTTTTTCACTCTGTCCCTATGTAGCTACCTAGAACCCACCCACCACCCACCACATACCATAGCTCTCTTTAGCAAAAAACACCAACTGCTTCAAGAACTATGGGGCAATGAGCTCACCTGGCTACTACCTTTCAGAGTTGTATGATACAGAAATTGCAGGTGTAGACCCATCTCAATGAATTCTCTTCAAATGCCATCTTGTTTCTCTACCCCTGCTTTTAATCTCGATTGCCTAAGGCCAAGAACAGAACCAATATAAAAAAAGTTCATTTGATATTGTAATAATGGATCCTTTCTTTAAATACTTGAAATTGTTGCCTCATATTTGATGACAGGGATTCAATAATTAGCTTACCTGCCTCTTTTCTGAAAGAGACTGTCTCTGCTTGAGATCTCTAATTTCTGACATGTGGCAGGCTCTTTTTGCTAAATGCTTCTCCAAACAATATCCACTTCTCCTCTCAGCTCTGTTGGATGAGTTGCCTCAATTGATCTGTTTTCAGTGTAACTTTTACCTGGAACCCAGTCACCTATGTTTCTTTAATTGATTTGAATTAACCTTCTTCTCTCTGTTGCTTCCATTTGGTCCCAAAAGAAAGCAAAAGAGAAAAAGGGTTTGCCTCTTGCTTCCAAGAATTCTTACTCAAGAGTCACTTTCCAATCATGCTGGGCAGTTATGACAATAACATTTTAATGACCACCAGCCTGGATCTGACTTCTAAACCTCTCCAATATTTCTGTTCTATCATACATGCTATTACCCATATATATGTACCTACATATATATACAAAGATGCATATGTATAAATATGAAACATATTTTTGCTTGCTTGCTTGCTTGCTTTCAAGCTGCAGTCTTTGGTTTATAGTGTAAGTTTGTTTTCTCCCATGTTCTTTATAAAGAACATAGCACTTTGTACTTTCCTGAGATAGTCTAATAGAAGGATGAAGTACTTCTCCATCATGGAGGATGTTATGACCGCTTCTATGTCTAAGGTAACTGTTTAAATAATTACAACTTGGGACCTGTGTGGATTTCCCAATGTATGCCACCAATCCAGTTTGATTCTCAACCCTACATTTTGGTTGCCATACACAGAAATGATTCCTAAGTATAGAGCTAGGATGAAGCCCTGAGATCACTCAGTTTGGGCTCCCCTAAATAAGTAAACAAACTATTAAGTTAATTATTAATAATAAATGATGTATTATAAATGCTAATTTTGTTTTTAACATATTGTTTATTATATTTATTATACTATATTACTAAATAGTATTGTTAATTTATAAATAAGAATAAATTAATATTATATTAATATGTTAACAAATATAAATTTATGATAATGATCAAACAGATGATAATGAATGAATAAATAAATAATACACCCACTTTCATTTTTTCTTTAAGCAAATAATTCCAAAAGATAAATGATTATGTATTCAAAACTAGGAAACAAAATGTGTGGACATAACCAAGAATAAATTGCCTATTTTCAGATTATTTTACACCTTTTGCTATGTAATGGAATAATCACAGATTTCAGGAATAAGGATGGAGGAAATATCCTTGCAAATTGCTTAAATAGTTTATTATAGTAACCAAATGACATAGGTCAATATGATAATTATTATTAGCATATGCAGACAAACAGTTTTCTCTTTGGGGGATCTTTTTTGGTCACACCAGGTGGCACTCAAGGGCTACTCGTGGCAGGCTTTGGGTACCAGACAGGATGCCGGGAATCAAACCCAGGTAGCTCCTGGATTGGCTGTATGCAATGCAAATGCTGTACTGCTGTGCTACCTCTCTGGCCCTAAGAAACAGTTTTATTTTTGTTAAACAGGGTAGTGGTGCAGACCTGATGGAAAATACTTGAAATAAAATGGCATTTTTTATGTACAGTGTTATTAAGAAATAGGGTTAAAAAAAGCATTTTTTTCAAAGCATTAGATTTCTTCCAACTAAACTTATCTTCCTGGAATAGGGAACTAGTGTTTTAAACCTAGAATTTTAAGACATTTTCATATGTCTATTATCCAGTGATAAAGAGTAGATATTGTGGATAAACTGTGGTGCATAAATCTTGTTAGCTAGTCATAAAGGAATGAATAAGACTTTACTTTTTTGTGTGTGTGTGTGGTTTTTGGGTCACACCCAGCAGTGCTCAGGGGTTACTCCTGGCTCCATGCTCAGAAATTGCTCCTGGCAGGCACGGGGGACCATATGGGGCACCAGGATTTGAACCGATGACCTTTTGCATGAAAGGCAAACGCCTTACCTCCGTGCTATCTCCTGGGCCCAAGACTTTACTTTTTGCAGTAGTGAAGTTTTGGCCAGTTGTACCTATCTCCAAAAAACTGGTACTGAGAATTCCATACAACTGGTTTAGTATAATAGACTGAGACAAAACCAAATGCCCGTATAAGTCATATATTTTGCTAAATTGTAATTCCTCCATCAGTATCTCCTTGCAACTCTACTATGTCTCATACCCTAGGTATAATCTCAAAGTTAAACACATTTTTTTCTATTCAATTAGGGTTTGAGGAATTAACACAATTATATTATGCCACTCAAGAGATAACTGTTTTATATCCTTCTAAGTATTTAATTCAAATGCACAAATAGAACTTTGACTGGTAATAATGGACTTGCGATTTAAACTCTTTACCATCTTCCTCCAAGTGGCCCCTAATTGTTTTTCATTCATGCAGCATGATATCTCACTTTGTTAAACAATATCTACAAATATTATTCCATCAAATAAATCTTAAATAAAGTCTTACATAATTAGAAACAACAACAACAGCAGCAGAAATTGCAAAACAGCAGGTTCAAGCAAGGCATAAATTTAATTACACTCAAAAAGAATAAAAAATTTTGAAAACAATTAAGGAAATAAAGTTTAAAAGATTTTCAATCTATATTTTACCCCCATATTGTAAATTTATAGACAGTATATTTCCTAGTCCAATTTTGTCAAGAAATAAAGTTACATATTTTACTCACTCACACTTTATTTTTTTTAAATCTTACTAACTTTAAAGTAATCGTGATTTTTTTTCTTTTTGTTTGAATTTCAGCGAAATGTGGACCCTTCCTAGTATCTAGATGCTCTGTCACCAGAGAATCTAAAGCCTTTTTAAGAGACAGAAACACCATAAGGAAGTGAAATATATAACATCTGGGATAGAGTCATGGTCCAAATATAACTTGACAAGATTGTGTGGGAATGTCCTGTTAATAAAATCAACTGTATTAACTTGTAGAATATTTTATACATATTAATTCAGATCCAACTTAGAATAAGAATGGAAGAAACTAATAAACAAGCAAAATGCAAATCTGTGATTTTCAAATTTTTGCTTAATACATTTTCAACTATTTTTTTAGCCGTCCATGTGACTTCATTGTAAACTGTACCAAGACATTTCTAATACCATAAAAAATTACCTTACAAAAAATCAGTAGGAATTCAGTGCAGATCCAGGCAAAAGCCCATTGGAGATCAAACATATATAATGACTCAGAGCAACAGAAAGAAGGTACTAAGCTTCCCTGGAACAGCAAAGCCACCAAGAGATGAGTAGGTCTTTGTAAATATCTACATTCTTTGTAGATGTACTTGGTGGAGGTAGTCATATGTAAAATAACTCCAACACTTGAAGAACATGCTTATGGCTGCAGCAGCATAGTCAGATAGGGGAAGACGGTCATTTTTTTTTTTTTTTTTGGTTTTTGGGCCACACCCTTTTGGCATTCAGAAATCACTCCTGGCTTGAGGGAACCATATGGGATGCCGGGGGATCGAACTGTGGTCTGTCCTACAGTAGCACTTGCAAGACAGACACCTTACCTCTAGTGCCACCTTCCTGGCTCTGAGACGTTCATTTTTATGAAGTGTTACAAAAGACATTCAATATTCAATACTACTGCTGCTGCTGCTATTACTACTATAACCTTTTTTTAGAATCTCAAGAATAAGTTTATAAAGATTGTATCTTTTCCAAACTTACATAGTAATAAAATTTAAGAGATCTGCATTTTATATAAAGATGGCAAACTATAAAAGTGATTCTTGGCTTTGTGTCTTTTTTGTCATAATTTAAGTTCCTTGAGTTTGTTGTTTGTCCAGGGTCCAACTGTGAGAGTGCTTAGGGCTTACTTTGCCTATGAGAAGAAGGATCACTTGCTCGCAGTCCTCAGTAATGTTTGGGATCAAGTCAAGGTCAGTTGCATGCAAGAAAAGTGCACTATATTGCTGTACTATCTCTCTTGTCTCCCATATTTTTTATATCCTCTTAAATAGTTAATTTAAATGACAAGGATAAAAAGTACATATTTTTGTGATGCATGGTATCTCTGTGGTGTGAGTTCATATCTCGTTGTTTTGATTTGCATCTCCCTGATGATGAGTGATGAGGAGCATGCTTTTCATATGCCTTTTGACCATTTGTATTTCTTCTTTGAGGGACTCTCATTTACTGCTCTTTGGAACCCAGACTGGTCCAGCCTTTTTTGACATTATTCTGAGTGCAGTGAGCCAGAGGGAAAGGGGTAGACATAGATTCATCTCACTCATTTGCGGGATATAAGAAAAACAAGAGATATTTGGAAATAATATCCAGAGATAATAAAACAAAGGTCAGGAGGTTCAGCCCAGGGTAGAAAGCTCACCATAGAGAGCCATTCTTGTAGTTAGAGAAGAAAAGGGTCACTAGGAAAAATGATGGATGGAATGGATTGCTCTTGACAAGAACTCAGCACTAAAAGTAGTGAAACTAGAAGGCAAGACATCGCCTTATTAATGGTAATACAAGCCACATGTAAAACGGGAAAGATATGTAGAATTGAGAAAGAGTAGAAGAGATACAGAAAAATAATTTGTCTCCCCTAGAGCTAGGCAGAGGTGGAAGTTCATAGGAGGGAGACATGAGACATTAGTGATGGGAACGGTGCACTGGTGAATGATTGTGCACATTGTGTGTCTTAAAACCAACAATGAACAAATTTTTAACTAGTTTTGCAAACTGATACTTTATTTTCTAGAAAGTTATTGTTTAAGTAATCTTGACTACTTCTGTCTCTCTCTCTCTCTTTTTTTTTCCTAATTGATACCTAGCAACAACACACAAAAAGACTTAAAAGGGGACATTGTGCCAAAACACTATAGAATCTGGAAGCTCTGGCACCAGGGAAGGTAAAGGTTTTCTAAAGATGGAAAAACCCTAAGGAAGTGAAATAGAAAACATCCAAGGCAGAGTCATAATTACAGCTTTCTTTTTTTTTTTTTTTTTTTTTTTTTTGGGTCACACCCGGCAGTGCTCAGGGGTTACTCTTGGCTCCATGCTCAGAAATTGCTCCTGGCAGGCACAGGGGACCATATGGGGCACCGGGATTCGAACCGATGACCTTTTGCATGAAAGGCAAACGCCTTACCTCCATGCTATCTCCCAGGCCCCATAATTACAGCTTTCGGAGTTAGTTTTCTTAGCATAGGTCTTTCATCTCTTATGTTAAGCTTTTTTCTGGGTGCTTGATTTTCTGAGATTTATATGTGAATGTGATTTTTCTTTTAATTTTTATTTCATTATTTGCATATAGAAAAACCATATTTTTGAGAGTGGATTATGTATTCTGCCTCCTTATAATTCTATTTCTTCCAATGGTCTTTTGATTTCTGCGGGGTCTTCTAATATAGTATCATTTTATCTGCATATAGTAATAGTTTGACTCCTTTTCTATTTTAGTGGAGGGAAGAGAACAGTGGTTAAGAGATTGATCTTGTTGGCCCAGGAGATAGCATGGAGGTAAGGCGTTTGCCTTTCATGCAAAAGGTCATCAGTTCGAATCCCAGTGCCCCCTATGGTCCCCCGTGCCTGCCAGGAGCGATTTCTGAGCATGGAGCCAAGAGTAACCCCTGACCACTGCCAGGTGTGACGCCCCCCCCCCACCCAAAAAAAAGAGATTGATCTTGGAATATTATATATCTAAAACTCCATCATGAATAATTTAGTAACTTTGTAACTCATGGTGATTCAAAAACAAATAACTGAATATGTAAATTAGTTAATTAATATGGCCTTGGAGCTGGAGTGATAGTAATAGAATTTTGCTTTGCATGCATAAATTCAAGGACTGATCCTTGGCATTTCATTTGTTTCCCCTCCTAGTCTTGCAAGAAGTGATCCCTGAGAGAAGATCCAAAAAATAATCTCTATATTGGGACCAAAGCAGTGGTGCAAACACTAGAGCATTTGGCTTGCATGAGCTAAATCTCAGCAGCAACATCTCTATATACCTGCCCATATCTTTTAAGCTCAATTATATATGCTAAACCAACCCACCACCTTTGCTAAGATGATAAAATGAGGAAAGAGATTTATTTCCAGAATCATTTCTCTGGAATCCCTATAATAAACTGGGAACTTTACCGAATTACTTTTTATTCCTTAAAATATTTTCCGAATTTAGGGCAGAGCACTGTCATTTGCCTTGCATGAACTAACGAAGGATAGATCTCGACTCGATGCCCCATGTCCCATATGACTTTCCAAGCTAAAAGCAATTTCTGAGTGCACAGCCAGGAATAACCCCTGAGAGTCAACAGGTGTGGTCCATAAAGAAAAAAAATATTTTCTGAATTTAAATGACCTATATTCAGTTTTTTAATTTTAATTCTGACTGAAGATGAGAAACCAAGAACCAGAACCCATATCAAAAATGATGGCAAAAACTATGCTATCATATAGTCTCTAGAATGCAGAACCATTTTTCTCTAACTTTTTTTTCTTCAGCCACACCATGGTGCTCAATTGTAACTCCTAATTAACTGGTACACAGAGATTATTTCTGGCAGTACACAGGGAACGATATGGGGTGCTGAGTGTTGAAGCCATTGGCTAAGAAAGGGAAAATGTCTCATCCCCTGTACTATCCCTTCTACTCCCCGCTATATTTATACCCTGCCTCCTGCATACAGTTGTATTTATGCCCTAATGAAAATTTACCTTTTCAAAATTTCTTTCACTAACTCATGTATAGCACCAGTATATCAGCTAGGAATTTCATATACAAGTTGAGTGCAAAGGGAACTAAAACCTCTGGCTCCATATTTAAGGATTGGCATTATCCCAGATGTCCAGAGGCAGAAAATTTCATAAGAAGTATTTGTTCATATCAGAAACATAATGTTTCTTGAAGAAAAACATTCGTTATCCTCCTGAATTATGAAGTTCAGAAAAAGACTGTAAAATAATGTTCATATAGAAGGTTAACAGGTTTTTTATATATGTGTATTGAATTTCACAGAGAAAGGTAACTCGAGGAATTTGTTAGAATATGGGAAGAGATAGTGGGCAAAACATATGAGAAAATAAATGACCCCTATAAATGATGATAATGGCCTTCAAGTATAGATGAAAGAGATGGCAGTTTTGTGACACTGTCTATATAAGCTTGATATTGATTTATCTTTGTTGATAATATCCAATCTTTCCTGTTTGAGAAATTCAGTGGGAGATTTGTGACAACTTGAATCATCTAAAAAGATACTCTTATTAGGAAATTAGGGTTTCCACAGGGAAATGATCCATTCTACAATGCCTTTAGCTTAAAATAAATGTTTTGCTATATCAGTGTTTTCTGGGCCATTATTACTCAGCCTTAAAAATAAAGAAATACATACTAATATATGATATAACATGGATGAATAACATAGCACTATATTAAATGAAATTAAGTGATCACAAATATATCTTAAGATGTATTTAAAAGTTATTAAACCCATTAGAATGAAAAATAGAATGGTAAGCCTGGAATGAAAGGAAGGCAGAGAAGGAGATTTTTCTTCAAAACATGTATAGACTTTATGTATTTCAAGGAAAATTTTAATGTTTCACAAAGCTGTGAATAAACAGCATCACTCATAGGTCAGTGATTGGTAACAGTGAATTTCATGTTATATGTTCCTTACCACACTAAAAAACAAACAAACCTTATCTGTCATATAACTCTGATATCTTTATTTTTTGTAAAGAGTAGACAAAGTAAGAACTGTGGCAAATTTGTAATACATTAAATTTTTATATAAAATAAAACACCACACAGAGTGCCTATGACTCATAAATAAAACATAAATATGGGCCAAAACAAAACAGTGAATGACACATTGATTCAAAACAAAAAACAAAAGTTTTTCTGAGAGTGCAATATCCAATGTATCATCACTATGCCCCCGCATATATGTTTATTTCCAATTTAAGAAAAATATGGGGCCGGGAGAGATAGCACAGTGGTGTTTGCCTTGCAAGTAGCCAATCCAGGACCAAAGGTGATTGGTTCAAATCCCGGTGTCCCATATGGTCCCCCGTGCCTGCCAGGAGCTATTTCTGAGCAGATAGCCAGGAGTAACTCCTGAGCACTGCCGGGTGTGGCCCAAAAGCCAAAAAAAAAAAAAAAAAAAAAAAAGAAAAATATGGATCTTGGAAAATTTTCTGAGTGTTGTTCCTTTAATAGCTCTTCTGTTGTAGATTTAAGATCGATTTCTAACATGTTTCATTCTAATCTCAGGAGATACCCTGACCAGCCATTGATTTTTGTTGTGGTTGTTGTTCCCTTTATAATAAAGTGAGCATTGAATAGAAGATTTTTTT
>PVKC010037034.1:0-13083 GCA_004027635.1 Crocidura indochinensis
AATGATATCTGAGCACAGAGCCAGGAGTAAGTTCTGAACAGTTTCAGTGATCAATCTCAGGTGAAAAAAGGAGACACTTTCCAATCTTGTTTTATATTGTGTTTTACCAAAAATGAAATCCATACCTAATGTTGCTAGAGATTCACATATTGAAAATAATGACTTGTGGGTTTTAGCTTCCTCTAAAGTACCAAGTCTATATGATCACATATTACAAGTCTCAGGACTTATTTTCTTACTCAAAGTTACACAATGCTACCATCTTAAAATTTCAAATGTATCTTCCTGTCTGTTATAAAGATTAAATGAGATAATGTGACAAAGCAGAAGTGGATCAAAAGTGGATCTAGAGACTAGTCCCATATCGAATGTTTTAGTCTTCACAAACTATACAATACTCTTCTGCTCCAATCCCATTGAAAAAATATGAACACAAATTTCATACTGCCTGACGAGCTAGATATCGCAGCACTGATGACACGTGAATAAAATATCTATTATTTTGTCTGTTGAAATATCAATGGTGGTCAAATGTTGCATTGGTGAAGAGGGTATTCTGTTTATGACTGAAACCCAACTACAAACATGCTTATAATCATGGTGCTTAAATAAAGATTTATATTAAAAAAGAAATATCAGCTCATTTCCCATCTCCCATAATGAGCATGAATAAGCAGCCATAAATCTAAATAACTTAGTAGATAGCTTTGGGACCCCAAATGAAGGCAGACAGGGAACAAGGGGGGCACACATGCCTTTTCTGATAGCCCCTTCTATTTCTCATCATAGTTACACATATTTTTACCCAGAGAGAAGAATAAATTCGTTCAGTATATCTATCACTTGACATTCCTATCTGGAAAAGATCTAAAAATTCAGTCACTGTTCTCAATATCTTCTTCAATGAAGCATTTCCTGCCACACACATGTTATCTCTGAAAATTGCTCTTTCCTTATCAGTACACAATTTAGAAGTCCCAACACCAGTTCCAGTTAGGGTCCAGAAACATATTAAGCTGCACCCTATGAAAGGAAAATTGATTTAAGACCTCTTTCATCTCATCAAATCAATTTCTCTGTGGCTGTGTAGTCTCTACTGAAAATACGACAAATTCAGTGCTAAACCAATATATCATTCTAACCAATAACAAGGGGAGTCATTTATAATCGACTTGCAAAAATTGAGGGGATTTCAATGAGAATATCGTCTGTATGGTTATCAAGATGAAAAAACACATGTGATTTCCCAGTGTGTGGAATTATTTTTTTCTATATTTTATTAAATTGTGATGAATATATAGGTGAACTTTATTCAACTTTTCAGATGAGAACTGGAAAATTTAAAGAAAGGATGAAGACTGGAAAATTTGAAGAAATTAGTAAAAATAATCAAAAACAGCCAAACACAATAATAAGACATTGATGGATAGAGTAACAAATTTTACCTTTTAGGTCTAAATAGAATAAAAAGATAAACTTTTGGTAGACTGAAATTGCTAAAAATCACAAGTTCAATATAAAGAGTACAGGTGTTAAAATAGAAATTATAAAATAACTATAAAAATAATCACTCAGCCTAGTAACAAAATCAATCTAAAAGTCTTAGGATAGTTGACAGAGGTCTAAAACTATACGCACAGTAGTGTGTTGTTTGTATTATTACTAAATGCTTGTGTTATGAACAAATTCCCTTTTTTGTTGAAACTCAATTTGCAATGTGATAGACTTGAAGGGGCCATTGGGAAAAGGTTGGAGAAGAGTGTGGAATCTGTATTTGAGGATTAGAGTCCTTAAACATTAAAACTTTGGTCTCCCTCTTTTACCATGTGAGGATACAAGACAAAGACAACACAAAACAAGAAGAAAGTTTTAAGTGGAGCCAGAACTTGCCCACACTGATATTGGGACTTATTAGTCTCCAGGACTGTAAGAAACATATGTCTGCTCTTTATATGACACCTAATTTCTGACATGTCTTTAGGGGAATCTAGAAGACAGTATAACTGGCATTTTCTAGACAAAAACATTAGCATAATTTGTCCATTGACAATTTCCAGGCAAATGCTGAGCAATCATTATGGATTTATTTCAAACTATGATAACATAACTTATGAACACTCTCTCATGACATCATTTGTGTAAAATAAAATTCAGAAACCTAATCAAATGGACATCTTAAAAAGCACTACAATCATTGGAATGAAAAGGGAAAGAGATAGAAAATCAGTCCCAGAATGTTTATATTTATAGGATGAACATGGAATGGAGATATTTATATAATTATTTACAATACAAATCAGAAGCCCATTCAAGACTGAGAAATCAAAAAAAAATGTAGTGGGCATTTTAACATTCATACTTAGGAAATAAAAAAACAATGTTTTGGGGCCCGGGAGATAGCATGGAGGTAAGGCATTTGCCTTTCATGCAAAAGGTCATCCTTTCGAATCCCGCTGCCCCATATGGTCCCCCGTGCCTGCCAGGAGCAATTTCTGAGCATGGAGCCAGGAGTAACCCCTGAGCACTGCCTGGTGTGACCCAAAAACCAAAAAAAATGTTTTATTACTACAGTTGGATATTGGGAAGATTTAATTTTCTTCTCTGACTTCCAGTGCTCTCTTTTAGTTTGTTTAGCCCATACCCAGTTGTACTCAGGTTATAAATCTGACTCTGTATTTTGGTATCACATCTGGTAGGGGTTAGGGGACCAACTACTGTACCAGGAATTGATTCTTGGTCAGACACATGCAGAGCAAGCATCTCACTTACTATACCATCACTGGATTTCTCGGTATTCTTATTTACAAAACGAAAGGAGACTTAATTAACAGTAATGGCATAATAAATATTAATACATAATACATTTAATCCTATGCCTGGCATAGGATTAAGTAAGTGCATTGTAAAAGAAATACTCCCAATATTATCATTTAAATTACCACTATCATTACCATTATTTATATTCAACAATTTTAAAAATAGTATGAAAGCATGACACCAGATCAAACAGTTTCTTTCTTTTTTTTTTTACTAAAAATTATATTTATCAAAGCCAAGAAAATTGAAATGTCAGTATTAAAATCATGAAGAGCTCTATTCTGTCCACACACAAGTAAGCTTGGAAGCAGATTCTCTTCCAAGACATTGCAAACTAAAGCCAAGCCCAGTTGACAATTAGATTTCAGTTTGTGAGAAACTAAGCAGAGAACCTTCCACAATGCTTGAAATTCTTACAGAAATTGGAGCTAAGCAGTGTGAGTGATTTTAAGCTGTGATCTATCAAAATAGAAAAACTAATACAATACTCAAGACAGGATAGCTCAGCCATAATGATGCAATTTAATTCTGAATTCAGAAATAAATCTAACAGTTCTGGCCAGTTGACTTTCAACAAAGTAGTACGGTAATTTAGTGGGCAAAAAATGTTTTTATTTTGTTTATGTCTTTATTATTATTATTTTTTGTTTTTCAGGCCACACCCATTTGATGCTCAAGGGTTATTCTTGGCTAAGCGCTCAGAAATTGCCCTTGGCTTGGGGGGACCATATGGTACGCCAGGGGATCGAACTGTGGACCTTCCTTGGTTAGCGCTTGCAAGGCAGACATCTTACATCTAGCACCACCTCGCTGGCCCCAATTATTATTAATTTTATTTAAACACCTTGATTACGAATATCATTGTAGTTGGGTTTCAGTCATGTAGAGAACACCCCCCTTCACCAGTGCAACATTCCCACCACCAATGTCCCAAATCTCCCTCCTCCCAATCCCCAACCCTCGCCTGTACTCAAGATAGGCTTTCTACTTCCCTCATTCATTCTCATTGTTATGATAGTTATCAGTGTAGTATTTCTCTAACTGCACTCATCACTCTTTGTGGTGAGCTTCATGTTGTGAGCTGGACCTTCCAGCCGTCCTCTCTTTTGTCTCTGAGAATTATTGCAAAAATTCAACCATGGTTTCAAAATAGTTTATTGAACTATTGGTTCTGAAATCCAGGGACTTACTTTAATGTGAAAAGAACTAAAATAAAAACAAAAACAATACTCGTGATTTGGCATGGTGAGAATAATAAACATTTTGGCATGTTTTACATTTGTACAATATAAAAATTCTGAATCAAGTAAAAATGAAAATATTTCTAGGCTTATAAGACTGAGGATTTTTTGCAAATCAATAATGAGAAGAAGAAAAAACAAAAGCACTGGGTACTCGTTTATTCATTCCTGCAGTAATTTAGGATCTACTAATCTGTTGCCATATGCCTGCTAGCATCTATTTTGGTTAAACTCATCATTTCCCTTAAGAACCAACATATCACCAGCAGAAGAACACACTTTACCAGCTTTATACCAGGGCATATTTTTTTCCTGGAAGATCAGGAGGCCAAGAACCTATGTGATTACAGAGAAGGCTCAGCTTAGTGACCTTGGGTGGAACTCTTTCAGAGTGAGAGAGAAAAAAAAAAAAACACTAAAGAAGTGAATATTTTCGGTGTAGAAAAACTGGAAAGATTTGAGTAGAAATTTGATCAGAAATCACTGTTGACAGATTGTTCACCTATAGGGGTGAACCTTCAGAGTCTAGAAACCACTCTAAAATATACCTTATGATTCTGGTTGGGGAAAGGAAATTATCTTAGGAAATCCTAAAGAAATCGGCTCAGTATTCATTGTAAGTCACATGCAACTATGAAATGAAAACACTCCTCCAATTAAGAGAAAGATGGTGGAATTTTTGGGTGAAAATATAGAGAACAAAGGTGTACAAAGGGACTTTAGAAAATGAAGAATATTTGTGAGGGAGGTTTCTGTAGAGAATTTCAAATGGAAAGAAACAAAGGAACTATTTTGTGATAATTATAAAAATTAGTATGTGGCAAAGACTTCAAAATATGTCTGCACTCCCTTTATTTGCTTCTCTTTTTCCCCATTTTCAGAAAGCAGAGAGTGAAATTGAAGGATTTGACTGTAATGATAAGGCGAATCAATTTAAATGCATCTAATATCTTGTTTTATCTTTTTCAAATAAATATTTCCAACTTTGTTGGAGAAATAATATTTAATTCATATTATTTTCAACCAGAGCCCGTTATAATCTCTAACCTTTAAATGAAAACTGTAATTAATTTAAAAATATATAAAATAATTTAACAAAAACAAAAGTGATACAAAAGATATTTTTGTTTCTGTTGGCAAACATATACTCACTCTTTTTTAGATAGAGAGTCTTGTGATTATTAACTTTTACCTTTACCTAAATAACTCTTTTTGGGATGTGCATATTACTTAGCAATCTCCAGAGTAGTATATTTTTTTCTCAAATTAGCAAGCTATTCAGTAATTATATAAGACTTCTTTGTAAAATGACATAATTTAGCAAATCTCTTCCTTCCATATTAAAAAAGTAATGGGTGGAGGGGCCAAATCAACAGGATAGCAGGTAGAGCATTTGCTTTGCACATAGCTGACCTTGTTTTAATCCCCAGCAACCCATATAATCCCCTGGCTTCACAGAAGTGATACCTCATCACAGAGTCATGAGTGCTCAGCAGAGGTTACAGGTCTAGGAGTGCTTCCTAGAAATGCTTAGTCAACCAGGCAGAAGAGTTGAATGACTTGTCTCTGTGGTCTGGAGCAACAGAGCCCCTCATAGCTGCTCAGAGGCCTTTTAGAACTAGCCCTGATATCTAGGGGACAAGAGCAATGCTAAGGATTAAACTGATTGGTGTCATGGAAGCCTTATGCTCCAAGACCAGGTCATGGGAAAGACATGAGTTTGGAAGCAAATGCCAACACAGGAAATAATCCACAGACTGAAGGGGGTGAAACCGGTTCAGGAATTCCATAAGCAAATCTTCTGCTCCTATGAAGCAGATAGCCCAGTGGAGGAAAGCCAGAAACACACGAATACATTTTCCTAAACCTGTAGTTTATATTAGGAAGAATCCAGACCACACTCTGGGTAGAGAATAGGGAGGGACCTGGTTAATCCAACAGTATGGCATAAATCCAGAGCTACCTTCCAATCCCAAAACATTTTTTATTTTTATACCATACCCAGCAGTGCTAAGGGGATATTCCTGGCAGTGCTGAGGAGACCATATGTAGTCCCAGAAATTCCACCATGGCTGTCACATGAAAGCACTAAGCTCCTTAACTCCTGCAATATCTATCCAGCCCCCATATATATGAATAGAATACCAATGAATAAAATGTAGTTCATTTAAATAAAATGTAGTTCATTCCGTTGCAAATCATTACATGTGTTTCTCTTTCACTGAATTACCAATCAATTCCTACTGAAAAGCTTAAAACAACATCTGTTTTTATTATTCACAGTTTCATACGTTTTAGATAATTCTTGAGTGTATTCTCTGTACAAGGATTACTTATCTGATTGTCATCAAGATGTCACTGGGCTTCCCTTTTATGAAAATTCTAAGAAATTGTTTGTCTTTAAGTTGATTCACTCAGTTGCATGAATACAGCCCCAGTGTCTATATGTCTGAGATGCTCTCTTCATATTGGTTATCAAGCAAAGACAGTTCTCCATACCTAGAAGCCATGAGCATCATATATGTGAAAGCTTTCTCTAACTTGAAGACAAACAAGATAAGTAAGTAGTCATGTTAAAAACTTTGTGAATTTTCCAATAAACCTCTTTAACTTTGAATTTCTGCCTCTGTCTCTGGGATCTGGAGACTACTTTGCCACCATTTCCACCATCATTTTCGTCGTCATCATCATCATCATAGTCATCAATGTCATTCGTATCATCACCAACATTTTCATTATTATGAGTCCAATTTCATACATAAAATATATCCAATGGAGAAGTGAATTTAATTTCTTGCTAATAATACCCCTTAGACTTATGGCCATCAGGAATCTGATGAGGCATCAATTTTGGTTGCTTCAGACTATCATTGGCACTTGAGAAATTCCCCACACATCCTTAGCATAAAAGGTTTAAACCATTCTGTGGCTGGGAATGTCTAGACAGATCAATAAAAGTCTCATCTCCTATGAGTCACTAAGTTATAATGACTCTAAAGAAGGGAGATCCAGCCTGGTAGTGGATTAGGATAGTGTCCAAAGGATTCCTCAGTCAAGTAACCAGATCCAAACGAAGGTGATCAAGTGAAAAAAAGAGGAAGAAGGGATCAGGGACACAGAAGTGGAGATAGTACATTGATAGAATCTCAAAAACAAGAAATATTTAGTTCTGCCTCAAGTGCTATGGAGAACAAACTCCTACTGCGACTGGGATTACAGAGACTGCTTCAAGTGTGTACAGAAAGTATAAATGACAGGTGGACACAGAAATGGAACTTACAGAACTAGACAGGATGCCCAGTTAGAATAACACCTCAGACTTGAATACCAAGACCTCACCAAGGAATGGGAATATTGTGCCAGTGGGAATTTATTATAAGGATCTTTGGATTTATAAATGATTTATAATATGTTCTCCAAAAGTATAATTATGCTGTGGGTAGGATATTTTCAAAGCTTCTCATCCTGACTGCAAAAAGTATGAGTTTCGTCTTCCATTCAAGCTAAGAAATTGCAAATTTTAGGAAACTTATTGTAGTTGTACAAATAAACTATCACAATGTTCAGGCATTCCACAATTCCGTTGCTGTATTCAACTCCCTTTGTTATAACCAGCCTGTGATTTATATTCTAGGAGATCTTCACTGTACCGTAACTCTAATAACCTTGCAGGACTTGGTGCCATAGTGTCTATATGTCCCAACAATGGCACCATATTAATACTGAGAATGACTTATAAGAACCTTAAGAAATGCAGAAATGTCCTCTACAATGCCCACTGCTCACTGCTGATGTCCTAAGACACCCAACGGTTTGGGTTCAGCACACCAGGGAATAAACCTCCTTATTCTCCTGCCCTAGATGGCATCGTCATCTTTGACTAAACAAACATCCATTATATATCAAGTGATGGAAACCAGCCAAAAGGTGGGCATGGGCTACTCAAAATAAGAAATTTGTTTAGAAATCTACGTAACAGGCAGTACTGACAATAGTAGTGGTCCTCCTGCATCAGCTCTAGATGGAACACAGGGATCAAGCAAAAAGTATAGGCACAATTCTAATGTTGCAGGCAGGGAGCAGGATCCTGGAAAGGTTGTCCTAAACCAGCTCCCTTGGATCAGGAGAAAGGATATGAGTGTGACAACTTTAGCTGAAGTAAGAATGATAGAAAACACACAGAAAACCAGCAATTGTTTAGAGACCAGAAACCTACATTATGCATTTGGGTTCTCACCAGTGTCTGTAAAGAGCTTCAGAGATCCTGAGATTCAAATGTACAACTGGAAATAACATAGACACTTAGATGCAAAAGTTAAGAGAGGGCAAAATAGTTACCTATAAATTTTGCCTTCTCTAAATTGCATTCTTCTCATTTCGATCTGATTGACTACTACAAAGTTGGTTGCTCCAGATAATACTCTACTAACATCCCACTCCACCATATACACACAATATGTCACACTGCTGAAGAGATTGTTCAAAAATAGATTTCAGGAGTCAGAAGCAATAACTTCTTATCTCTAACAAAGGCAGGGAAGAATACTTGCTATTACTGTTTAACATTTCTTGAAAACACTCTAAACAAATATTTCTTCCACTTGGTATTTGCAGTTATTAATGCAAATACACTGCTATATATTTTCCTGCTTTAGACTCACCATCTTTATTGAGTCTTCCTCCTAAAAATTTTAAGTGGACATGGTTGAGTTTTCATTTTCTTGTCCATCTTTTTTGGTTAATTTCTGTATTTATAAAGTTAAGTGATGAGTTTAAAATATAACAACATGCCTATTTTCATCTACTAAGAGCCTCAGAGTTGGGACCTCTGTGGCTATTCTTCCAAATACCTTGAGTGTAAAAAGCTGTGTAAAAAGAAACTGTAGTATAGCCTAGAAACCTTGTTTACTGAAAGGAGATGCAAGGATTTCCATTTAAAGGCCTGCCACAGTTTAAAAAATTATGATAAAAGGCTGCTGACTCAAACAGGAAGTATTTCAAAGATGAACCTGCTCTTTCAATAATCAAGTATTTTAAAAGGAATATAATAATATTTAAATTATATGGCAGCAACATCTAAGAGTCTGCCCCAAATGTGAGCAGTTTTGATTCCACCCTATGTCCATCTCTGAGTAGTCACATAACTGGTAAATTCCAATTGTCCAGGGGATAGGGGCCTTGGGGATGTGAGATCTTTCAATATAGAAGGGGGTTTCTGTGGCCACTGCAAGATAACAAGTAGTGACACAATTCCCATCTCCTGCCCAACTCCAAGCCTCTTTCCTTTTTTCATCCATGAATAAGAAACAAACCACTAATGCATGGGGTCCTCAAACTATGATGCATGGATTTTTCTGCCACTGCTGCCAGTCCTGCTTACCAGCCAACTCATTCCAGGCCCACAATGCACATGTACAGGATGTGTGACACTTGTTGATTCCCCTCCTTCTATCTGTCTCTTGACTCCTCTCAGTCTCTGGAAAGGGTCCTCAAAATATAGCTTGCCAAAAGCAGGCACATAAATAATACTGAAATATTAGTAAGTTTGTTAATTTAAATTTAATTGTTCTTCATGTTAAATATTGTACTTGTTTCCATTTTGGATTTATTTTTACTTCAGCAAAAATATGTAGAGTGTGTATAGGAATTTGTTCATATTTTTAAAACTATAGGACAGTCCTCTACAGTATACTGATCCCGTTTAAAAAGTTTGAGGATCCCTACACTAATATTTTAAATAAGTCATGATAATCTTGACACAGTACCTATGATCTTTTTAACTCTGATTCTGTCTACGGCCATACCACACTGAACGCGCCCGATCTCCTCTGATCTCGGAAGCTAAGCAGGGTCGGGCCTGGTTAGTACTTGGATGGGAGACCACCTGGGAATAACGGGTGCTGTAGGCTTATTCCCGGTGCCCCATATGGTCCCCCGTGCCTGCCAGGAGCAATTTCTGAGCATGGAGCCAGGAGTAACCCCTGAGCACTGCCGGGTGTGACCAAAAAAAAAACAAACAAACAAACAAAAAAAAAAACCCTCTGATACTGACCTAAAAATGCAGGGTGCCAAAACAAGGTTATTGAGCAATATGACTGGTACAGGTGATGCATTTTTGAAAACAAAATCTGAGTCTCCAAGAACTGAATTGTGTTCCTTTGATACAAACACATACACTTCAGACTTTAGATATTAAAACTGTCTCTGACAGAAGACATGACTTGAGTTAGTCAAATGACTTTTCCTTACTTTGTTCACCAAATATTTCAGGATCAGGGCAGTGAAGGTACAGAGAAAATGAATCTGATACAACCAAGCCCAAGTGATAAGCATTAAATTATAAATTTGTATTATCTTGAGCCCTGCGAACTGCATGGGTAGAAAGAATTGGATAGAACAAATTTATAATCTAGAATCAGATATTAGTTTATAATACAGATGAGATCATGGTGTTCTCTCTCTTTTTCTCTCTCATTTCAAGAACCAGTGATGTTGAATCACTTAGAAAAACATTTCTAAAGAAAGAACCAAGCTTGTGGAGCATGATATAGTGTCTCTGGAGGCCAGGGTCCTGGGCTGGGGTCCAGCTTTCCTTTGTGAATGGGGGAACCGGCTTCATCTACATTCCCGGCAGGGAAGCACTTGGCTAATGGAGTTTCAAGACCCAATCAAGTCACTCCCCTTACAGGGTCAACCATTCCCCAACACCTTTTGAACATCTTATATAAGCCCAGCTGCACTTCCACATCTGGAAGAGGACTCTGGTCCCACAGACAGGTTGGTAGGGAGATAAAAACAACCGGCTTTACTCGGATTAGACGCACAAAGAGGAACATTGGGGTGGGAGGAATAAGAGAGGAGTGCGCACCTGATGCTGCTCATGCTTCCGGTCTCGGACCCTAGCTTGCATCGCTCCAGCTGGCTGGCCACGATCTGCCTTTCCGCCTCCAGCTCCCGGGTCAACCTTTCAAACTGTAATTCCTGCAAGAAAGCGCCAGAGAGAGTCATTCCAGCATCTATTTGAGGCACACAATTAAAACACTAGGATGGGCTGGAGTCAAATTTACACCACGTCACACTACAGAAGCAGAGGTTAAGTAAATCTGAGGCATCAAATAAGAATCGCCAGGTCAAAAGATTTTTATTTTCCATTTTAATTTTATTATTTTTTATTTCTAAAATTACTTTTTAATTATTCTATTTAAACATCATGACTACAAAGTTGTTTGTAATAAAGTATTTTTTTCATAGCTGTAAAGTTGTTCATGAATGAACTTCAGTCATATAATGTCCAACACTTTTACTGGTGCACATCTCCTGACACCAGTATCCCCAGTTTTCTTCTTGTCCCTCCCTGTCCTCTCCCCATTCTGCCTCTTGACCAGACATTTTTCTTTTCTCTCTCTCTCTCTCTCTCTCACTCACTCTCTCTCACTCTCTCTCTCTGTTTCTCTATTTCTCTCTTCTCTTTAGACACTATAGTTATATTTGCAATATTGTTGTTATTGAAGGGTTATCCTGCCTATCATTTTATCTTCTTTTAAGGTCCAGTTCTTCTCAAGAGTGATCATTCCCAACTCTCATTGCCATAGTTATCCTTTCTAGGTTCTAACTAAACTCCCCGCTCTTTGTGACAAGCTTCCTACCATGGGGTGGTCATCCTGACCCTCCTTTCTATCATCTCTGGTTATTATTATCAAGCTATTTTTATATCCCACAAATGAGTGTTATTCTATACATATCACTCTCCCTATGACTCATTTAACTCAGCATGATTCTCTCTATATAAAAGGACCAACAGACTGTAGACCATACACTGCTATATGCCATATATGAGTGAGTGCATCTTTCAAGCATTCTGCATCTCATATGTAAAATGGGTTTATGGTTGGATGTCTTAAGCTGAGTGAGGGTTCACTGAGAAATTGTCTATGTAAAATTGGTCCAGGTTCCTTTTCAGTTGGCTGACACCTAATATCTATTAAGTATTGTCACTTAAATGGTAACTTTTAATCAACAATTCACTTTTTCTTTTGTAGATTCCTTAAAGCCTAATAGCTGCTCTAATGCTTAAATGGCCTTCATAAACTTAATATAGACTATAGAAAAATACTTATTGTATATACTGTTCAAACTTCAAATTTAAGCTAAACAGGCCAATATTATAATTATAAATCCATGTATTCTAAATCCTTTTTTTTTCTTTTGGTTTTTGGGCCACATCCAGTGACGCTCAGGGTTACTCCTGGCTATTCGCTCAGAATTCACTCCTGGCAGGCACGGGGGACCATGGGGAACCAGGGGATCGAACCGCAGTCCGCAGGAAAGGCAGGCACCTTACCTCCAGCGCCACCACCCGGCCCCCATATTCGATATCCTAAGTGAAAACTCCTTGAGAGAGTTAATACCATCTAAGAAATGGTCAATGAAACAATAAGAATTTGGCCACAGGAAAGGTGCCTAAAAAAGGTAGAAGGAGGAGTTGGAATGAAAAAAGTATAAAACCAACTATAGTACTTTAGTGGCATTATTTGTTTAAACATTATTTTCCCATAGATTTGTGTCAGTTTTATTTTATTTTATTTTATTTCGTTTGTTTGTTTGGACTACACAACGTGGTGCTCAGGGGTTACTCCTGACTATTCACTTAGAAATCGCTCCTGGCTTTGAGGACCATACGGGATGTTGGGAGATCAAACTGCAGTCCACCCTAGGCTAGAATTGGCAAGGCAGACACTTTACTGCTCCAGACCTCTGCTCTGGCCCATTGCTCCGGCCACTTGGGATTTTTTTTGGGGGGGTCACACCCGGCAGTGCTCAGGGGTTATTCCTGGGTCCATGCTCAGAAATTGCTCCTGGCAGGCACAGGGGACCATATGGGGCACCGGGATTTAAACCGATGACCTTTTTGCATGAAAGGCAAATGCCTTACCTCCATGCTATCTCCCGGGCCCCCACTTGGGATTATTTTTGTTTGTTTGGTTTGGTTTTGGTTTTTTGTTTTGTTTTGTTTTGTTTTGTTTTG
>PVKC010037035.1:0-13083 GCA_004027635.1 Crocidura indochinensis
GGATGTGAAGGACTGAGGGGGAAATGGGGTTATGGATGTGGGGATGTGTGGGCATGAGTGATTGGAGTGTGATGTGGGGAATGGTTTGGGGTGTGGGATAGATGTAGGATTGGGGTGTGAAGGATGGGAGTAGGGTTTGGTCAAAGGGACTGAACCCCCAATGACTAGACAGTGTCCACACTGCTCAGTACTGATTAGATTCGTGACTGCAGGGGAGGGATATCTAAGCTCATCTTTAAAAGATCTTAGGGTGGGAAAACATCATCTTTTAATTAAAATTTTTCTGAATTTTAACTTGGATTTCCCATCTGCTGCCTTAATTATGCCTAACCCTAAACTAACTCTAAGCCATCTGTGTTCCTGCCTCATTAATCTGAGGCGATGGGTCTGGTTCCCGCAGGAGATGGAGCACCCTTGAAGAAGGATTTGCAGGGTGAAGCACGTGGAGGAGAAAGCATTCAGTCCATGCAAGAGACATGGCAGGGAGGGACGGGACCCAAGAAGTGAGGGTTGCAGGGCCCCAGCAAGGGGCTCAGTGAGCGACTCCAGCCAAGGGTGACTGAAGTCTTGGATGCAACTTTGTTGTGTCCACTATGTCCTGGCCAGCTTGTTCTGGGTTCATGCTTCCTCCTGACTGACTGCCTGCTCCAGAATCCAAACTCAGACTCAGAGGGATGATGGGGGTGGTGGGGGTGGTGGGGGTGGTGGAGCGGCCACTTGATGTCATGAGCTCAGCAGAGGCAGCTGTGGACAGAAAATACCACACTGCCACCATCATGTGGGTGATAAGAGGGTAACACTGGTGATGAGGAGTAAGAATCGGGTGACGAGAAGTGGATAGCAGCTGAAGAGGCATGGATACCGGTTGATGAGGGGGTGACTATTGCTCTCACATGTGGACTGCAATGGATACCCGCAGCTCATCGGCTCTGGAACCATCCTACTAAGCCCAGTATTTGGTCTCATACTTGGTCCGGCACCCTAACTAGTGTCCATTGTTCTGTTCCTGGGGTTCATAATCTGTGAAGGGAATGTCCACACTGCAGTATGGGCAAACCTAGGCAGAAGCAGCCCAAATGTTACAACTGTTCCCACGAGGCCAGAGAGGAGGAAGACACTGTGTGCTGCCCCCCACCCCAACTCCCCTCCAAAGGCAGCCCCTGACACAGCACTCAAGTCTGGAGCTGGTGAAAATGTGGGTTTGGGGAGGGTCCAGAGGGGTCTCAGTACAGAGTCATCACATATTTCCACTCGAACTTCTACTCTGAGCACACTCAAGACCTCACAGCCCAATCTTTGCATCCCTTGGTCCTCACCTCCTGGAATCTGATAAAGTGCTCTTCTGTTTTTCCAAAGGAAACAGGTCCTCAAATCAGCAGCCTCCAGTCTCCTGAATCAGCCTGAACCCCTGTCCCTAGCCCCTAGAGCTCTGTGTGGGGCTGGATAGTTGGAATTGAGGTCCATAATGAATTGTGGTGTAGTCAACCACAGCCACATCATGCTCATGCACACACATGCAGACAGGGCACATATAGAGCACACACATACACACACGAGCAGAGATGTCACAAACATAAAAGGTGTGTACACAGACACATGTATACACATATGTTCAGGCATGCCCACAGTGTGCCAGATACATGGGTATGTGCAGCATACACATGCAGGCATGCACATAGGCAAACACACAAAACACGTAGACAATAGATACATGTGGATACATACCCACAAACACAGACACATGCATGCAAACATGCACATGTGTGCAGGTACAAGCATGGGCAAGCATAACATGAACACACATGCACACATATGCAGGCATGCTCACAAGTACACATACACATATACAGTGTGCAGGCATCAAGAAGCACAAACCTACACAGCATGCACATATACACATATACACATTGACTTGCATGCACACACAAGAATGCGTACAAACATACCATGCACATAGCCACATATGCGTACAATACATGCAAACACACATCCTGAAAATAGATACATGCGTGCAATGTACACACGTGTGCAGACATGCACACAAGCATAAACTTACACACCATGCACATACACATGTTGGCAGACATGCACACAAACACACCTATATGCAGTGCACATGGACACATGTATGCAGATGTACATGCATGAGCAGGCATGCGCACAACCACACATTTACATGGTGTGCACATAGACATACATGTGTGTGCATGTGAATGTGCACACAAGCATGCACCTATACATTGTGCACATATACCTATGCACATATATGCAAACGTGCATGCTTCTGATCCAAAGACTAGCCGGGACTCGGGTGGGGTGAAAGGAATGTGTCTGAGTTGTTAGATGCTCAGGAGTTGGACCAGGACCAGTGCGCTGTGGACGAGGCGAGTCTCAGCAGTTCAGAAGCTGCTCAGCACCTCCTGGGAACTCCAAGACTGTCACTACGCCTTGCGGGGATCCGAATCTCCAAGAAGGGACTCATGGGTCGGGTGGCATGTGGCCTAGAGTAGGGGGTCCCCAGTCAGTACCAAGACAGTGCATGGCCTCACTCATCCACATTAGGCCTCTCTCCCCACTGCCTCTGAGCAACCAGAAGTAGTTTCAGTCTTTGGCTGTAGGAAAGCTCCTAATTATGGGAGAAGAGATGGTTTGAGTTCTGACAGGAGGCATATTTATTTCTTTCCACAAAGGTATTTCTAAACACAGATAATTATGAAAACCATTACCCCTAAACCAGCATGGGAAACCAGAGTTAGAAATACATCGATCCAACCTGACCCGCCACTGCTCTGTGGGCAGAAGAAGGGTAGAGGAGAACCGCCCCACCCCCATCATGCAAGAGCCCTGCCTTCATGGCCCCAGGATGGGAGTCGGGCAGTGGAGCACATGCCTTGGGTGTCCTGATTCCTCACAAATCCCAGGGTCCATTGAGCCATTGCCTGCACCCCATGACCCAAGACCTGTGCTCAGCTTTGCTCCAGTCAACTAAGGGGCCCATTGTTTCTTCTGTGAGGAGCTGGCTACATCCCTGTGGCATCACAAAACTTTACAACCTAGAAAGGAACCAGCCCCATGGAGCAGGTCCTGTTGCCTGGACCCCACCTCTTTGCACACTGCTGGTGATCCAAGCTACCCTCTTCCCTCTCCAGCTCTGGTTGAAGCTCTGATGGCCACTTTATACAAAGGTGAAGCTTACTTCCTGTCTGTGGGTACCCCAATTCTCTCTATGCACCCTGCTTCCTAAAGAGCACCCTGCTGGTCTGCCTGTCTCTGGTTCTCTTACATGAGCTCTTTTCCTGCCACCTTTCCTTTCTCCTTTCTGTGATTCTGGTGAAGGAATATCACTGTGGGTACCTCACTCAAAATGTGGGGGCACATATACACCAGAAAGGCGTGCTGAAGTGCCTACCAGTGTCCAGTGCTGCCCATGCATGGGGCAACAGGCAGCTCAGGATCATTTCCCAGAGTCTTCCTGCCCTCAGATCTGTGGAGACAGCTGGCCCAATGGCCCTTAGAACATCCATCTGCTGAGAGATCTTCCACTTGGCAGGCAGGTGCCCCTTTATGAACACAGAAGGCCCAGACATGTTGTTGTCTCATCCTGAGCAGTGCTCTTGAGACTGTGCTAGCCCTGAAAGATCTCAGAGGGGCCCATACGGCTGTGTCTCACAGCTCCTACCTCCTGACTGCTTCCTGGCTCATTTCAGGGTTCAGAGGAAACGGGCCAGGAACCCACAGCAGTCTTTGCCCCAGGTGTGTGGACAGCGGCATCATGACCTGCAATGAGCCCCACATCTCCTCAGAACCTCCCCCACTGTTGTTAAGAACATGAGTCACAGGAATTTGAATAGCACCCAGGAGCTATTTTTAAGGTGCTCAGAGAGATCTGTCTGCTGACACAGGGATCGGCAGGGAGCCCGATCGCCCCCCCAGCCCCCCTCCACCCCCAGGCAAAGTGACACAGGACTTCCTTCAGACAACTGAGTCTGCTGCAGAGACCCGTCTTCACTCAGCACAAGCATGGCAAGACAGGCAGAAATATCCTTCCCAGGAGGTTCAGGAGGTAACTGGTCACCATCTGCACAAAGAAGCCTGTGCCCAAGAGATAGCTCCCCACCAGGGGACAGTCAGAGCAGGGAGATGCTGAGAGACCATGTCACCACAGTCACTCACTGGTCACTCCTTTCCCGTGGGTTGTGGTTGTTATTATTGAGGTCACAATTTGTACAAAATGCTGCTCCATCACACCAAGGCACCCATGGCACCCACTGTGCTCCTCAACCCTGCAGAGGAAGGGAGTGTGGTCCCATCCAGAGTCATCCTGGCTTTGTTCCTCAGAGACAGACCTGAGAGGAGTGACAGCCCCACTGTCCTTGTGCTCTTTCGCCTTCCTTTTCCTGCTGCTCAGAGGATTCTGCTGTGAGCAACAACAGTGCTTCCTGGTGTTAACTGGGTATACTTTGGGAGTGTATAATGGGAACCATGACAGGCCACAATAGATCCAGGCTCCAGTGCTGGAGATGGAAGCCAGGCTCCTCCTGCATACCAGCCCAGTGAGCTCCTGCAGCCCAGTGAACTCCCCAGACCATTGAGCTCTGTCCAAGTCACCAAGCTCTCTGAGCCCACTGAGCACAGACCATCTACACAGGCCTCTTTTCTTTTCTTTTCTTTTCTTTTTTTTCTTTTTCTTTTTCTTTCTTTCTTTCTTTCTTTCTTTCTTTTTTTTTTTTTTTTTGTGGGGGGGATCACACCCAGTGGCACTCAGGGATTACTCCTGGCTCTGTGCTCAGAAATTGCTCCTGGCAGGCTCGGGGGACCATATGGGATGCCAGGATTCGAACTACAGTCTGTTCTGGATCAGCTGCATGCAAGGCAAATGCCCTACTGCTGTGCTATCTCTTCAGCCCCATGCACTGGCCTCTTTTCATCAGACATTCTGACCCCATCTCGCTTGCACACACACAGACACTACACATTCCTTCACTCTGCATGGTATTTTCATAACCACTTATACTTATAGTCACCTGCATATCTGTTTACACCCACTTGACTATATGTTCTCACCCACTCATATGTTTGTTCTCATACTTATTGTGTGCTCTTGCATACTCACACATAAGTTCCCACAGCACTCCCACGAACCCACTCATCCACTCACAACTCACTGCTTCTTCCTTCCTCCACAGGTCTGAGTGTGAGTGTGGGTCAGGTCCTGCCCTGGCCTGTCTCTCACTGTCGTCTTTGCACCCAGCCCACACCTGCTCCCATGTGCCTCATAGGGACTCTGTGCATGCCCAGCTTTTGCTCCTCAGACATCCACCCCCATGGGGTTCCCATGGCCCAGGAGGTTCCTGTCATCTGGTCTGATTCTGAAGCCTTTTGGGCCTTATAGTCCTGTCACCACAGGCAGTTGGGACAGTGTCAGCCCCTGCCATTGTCACTACACAGTCAGGGCAGTGTCAGTTCCTGTCCCTGTCCCTGCAAAGTCAGGACAACATCAGCTCCTGCCCTGTTCCTGTCTCCATGCGGTCAGGCCATAGGCTAAGCTTGTGGGCCTTTCCTCTGCTTTGCTGACCCTGCCCCACAGTCTTGATACCATGAGCCCTCCCCACCCTGTCCGAGGGCTCTCTGAGGCCTTACAGTCCTGACCCAGACTTGAGCTGCCACCCCAACCTGCTGCCTGCTCAGGAGAGGGACATGGATTCCAGGGCATCAGTGACATGAGAGTGTCTGAGCCTGGAGGCTGTGGGTTTGTGCAGAAGTGGGGAAACTTGGGGTGTCTGAACAATGGGTCTGTCCTAGACCAGAATTGAGGGTGCTCAGCTCCAATGAACCTCACCTCTCTCCACTCACAGCTCTACATGTTTGGGGTCCACTGGCCTGTCCACTCATCCGCTGATATCAATTACCTACTTGAAGCCACCCAGTCCTTTTCTGTCTCCTACTCTCTGGTTACACTGTCTCCTTGCAGCTGTCCACTGTCAATGACAAAATTTTTCATCTTTTTATACTGTATAGAGTATCATCTTAGTTGTTTAATCATTCATTTATTTGGGAGGGGCATACCCAGCAGTGCTCAGGATTAATTCCTGGCATGATAGAGGTCCCTGAGCACAGATCAAATAGGGGCTATAAGGGGATTGAACCCTATTTGACTATGTGCAAGGCAAGTGGCCTCCCTGCTGTACATGCTAAAAAACAAACAAAACAAACAACAACCCCCTACTTTTCAGGATTTTTTTTTAAGTTTTGAAAAATAGACATAAAGGAGGGCAGCAACAACAGGAGTGGTTGAGGGCTATGGGAAGAATTTGTACTAAAAAAGTCCATTTTGAACTAAAGTGAGGAAAGTGAACTCAGGGCAAGAGCATGGCTGGAAGAAAAAAAAAATAATAAAATGGATTATTGACCAGCAGCAGTGGAGTGGCGACAGGCTATGGGTGTTTGGGCTAAAAAGGTGCTATTTTGAACTGAACTGAGGTGAGAGAAGCCCCACCATAACACATAAAAACAACACCACACTGGGCTGAAGAGATAGCATGGAGGTAGGGCATTTGCCTTGCATGCTGAAGGATGGTGGTTTGGATCCCAGCATCCCATGCACTCCCAGAGCCTGCCAGGAGCGATTTCTGAGCATGGAGCCAGGAGTAACCCCTGATCACTGCCGGATGTGACCCTAAAACCAAACCAAAACAAAACAAAACAAAAACAAAAGGAAAAACAAAAAAACCCCACAACACCCACCACACCACCAAGGCCACAATTGGAAAACAACACAGAACACCACCACGCCTTGTGACTGAATATGCTAGTTCTCAGCCAATATCAGCCACCTACATAACTTCTTGATTAGGACTTTAGGGAGGAAATGTTTAAGTTTTTCAAAGAAGTCAGAAAAGCCATGTAACAAATAGTCTATAATAGTCAAGAGGATATGAGAATAGAAATGAGAAAAATTGGGGCTGGAGCGATAGCACAATGGTAAGTAAGACGTTTGCCTTGCCCGCAGCTGACCTAGGACAGATTTCAGTTCGATCCCCCAGAGTCCCATACGGTCCCCCTAGCCAGGAGTGATTTCTGAGTGCTTATCCAAGAGTAATTCCTGAGTGTCACCGGGTGTGCTCCCCCTCCAAAAAAAAGAAATGAGAAAAATTCAGACATAAATATTAGGACTGAAAAACATGATAGGTGAAACTAAAAGCTTACTGGAAAGCTTCACCAGCAAAGTAACAACTGCTGAGGACAGAATCCATGAGCTGGAAGATAAGCTGCATAACACCTCTGTTCAGCAGAAGAAATTGGGAGGAGTCGTAAAATAACTGAACAGAAGATGGGAAAATATCCTCAAAATAAGTGAACAGACAGAATAGACTTTTGGGGTAAATTGAACAGAAACAACATAAGAATCATTGGGGTTCCTGAGGGCCTGAAAAGAAAATAATCTATGAAGGAACAACTGTCAAAGACATCATTGCTGACAAATTCTCAGAGCTGAAGAATGCTTTACTCATATCCTGGATATCTGAAGAGTTTCAGCTAAAAGAGATTCAAATAAAAGCACCCCAAGGTATATCCTAGTTACAATGATGAAAACTAGAGATAGAAATAGAATACTGAAAACAGCAGGATCAAAAAGGGAAATAACATACAAATATTTTACTTACAGCAGACTTATCACAAGCAGCCCTCCAGGACCAAAAGCAGTGGTAATATATAGTGACAAAACTCAATAAATGGAAGCTTCACCAAGAATACTTCACTCAGTCAGACTTTCATTCGGGTTTGAATAAACAACAGCTCAAAGACTAACCTTAAAAGGAGAACTGAAGGATTGGAGTGGGGGGGGGGGTCCTGCCACACCCAGTGACGCTCAGGGGTTACTCCTGGCTTTGCACTCAGAAATTGCTCCTGGCTTGGGGGACCATATGGGAGGCTGGGGGATCAAACCATGGTCCATCCTAGGCAAGTGCCAGCAAAGCAGACTCCTTACCACTCCATGCCACCTCTTCAGCCCCTGAAGGATCTATTTTCTTTCTTTTTTTTATTATATCTTTATTTAAACACCTTGATTACAAGAAGGATCTATTTTTTGTTTGTTTTGTGTTTTGGGGTCACACCCGGCAGCACTCAGAGGTTACTCCTGGCTCTACTCTCAGAAATCGCTCCTGGCAGGCTTGGGAGACCATATGGGATGTCGGGATTTGAACCAATGACCTTCTGGATGAAAGACAAACACCTTACCTCCATGCTATCTCTCCAGCCCCTGAAGGATCTATTTTCTTTTTTTTTTTTTTTTGGTTTTTGGGCCACTCCCAGTGACGCTCAGAGGTTATGCGCTCAGAAGTCGCTCCTGGCTTGGGGGACCATATGGGAAACCGGGGGATCGAACCACGGTCTGTCCTAGGCTAGCGCAGGAAAGGCAGGCACCTTACCTCCAGCGTCACCGCCCGGCCCCCAAGGATCTATTTTCTAAGGGAAGACAGATCACATAAACACACCAAATTCCACAAAAACAAAAAACAAACAAGAAACCAGAACAACAACAAATCCCAAAAGCCCAACATGTCATAAAATTCTATCACAATAATCTGACAAAAAACATCAGTGCTGGGCCAGAGATATAGCACAGCAGTAGGGTGTTGCCTTGCACATAGCTGACCCAGGACAGATGGTGGTTTAAATCCTGGCATCCCATATGGTTCCCTGAGCCAACCAGGAGTAATTTCTGAGCACAGGGCAAGGACTAAACCCTGAATGCTGCTGAGTGACCCAAAAACCAAGGGGAAAAAACCCATCAATGCTAATGTACCAATTAAGAGACATAGAGTGGCAAGATGGATTATAAAATTGAATTCAACATTTTGCTGCCTGCAAGAAACACATCTGAATAGCCAGAGTAAACACAGACTCAAAGTTAAAGATTGGAGAACAATTCTTTAAGCAAACAACTCCCTTTAAAAGGCTGGAGTGGCCATACTAATATCAGATTACACCGACTGTAGGCTTAAAAGGGTTATCATAGACAGATATGGACATTTCATAATAATTAAAGGATGTGTACGTTAAGAAGACACCTCACTTCTAAACATATATGCACCCAATTAGGGGCCAGCAAAATACTTAAAACAACTGCTAATAGACTTGAAGAAAGATATAAATAATAACACAATATTAGTGGGAGACTTCAACACCAGCCTGTCACCTCTTGATTGATAGATCAAAATTTAACAAGGATATACTGCTTTTTTTTTTTTTTTTTTTTTTTTTTGTCACACCTGGCAGCACTCAGGGGTTACTCCTGGCTCTATGCTCAGAAATTTCTCCTGGCAGGCTCGGGGGACTACATGGGATGCTGGGATTCCAACCATCATCCTTCTGCATGCAAGGCAAATGCACTACTTCATGTTATATATACTGGCTTTCAAGGAAGAAATGGAAGAGAGTGGCTTAGTAGAGATAGAGTTGTGGGTTTTTTGTTTTGTTTTTTTTTTTTTTTTTGGTTTTTGGGCCACACCCGGTGACGCTCAGGGGTTACTCCTGGCTATTCGCTCAGAAGTCACTCCTGGTAGGCACGGGGGACCATATGGGGAACCGGGGGATCGAACCACGGTCCGTCCTAGGTTAGCGCAGGCAAAGCAGGTACCTTACCTGCAGCGCCACTGCCCGGTCCCCAAGAGTTGTTTTTTTTTTTGTTTTTTGTTTCTTTTTTTTTTTGTTTTGGGTCACACCCGGCAGTGCTCAGGGGTTACTCCTGGCTCCACCACCACGCTCAGAAATCACTCCTGGCAGGCTCAGGGGACCATATGGGATGCCAGGATTTGAACCAATGACCTTCTGCATGAAAGGCAGTTTTTGTTTTTGTTTTTGTTTTTATTGTAAGAATTTATTCAAGAGACAAAATTGATTAACATAATGAGGTAAACTAACATAACATAATATAGTAACAATGTAACATATAATATAATTGATATAATAATACATGTAAATCAAAGAAAGTTTCTGATTAAAAACACAAATTTTTTTTATAATGACTTACATATCTTTCACAGTAGTATTTTAGGTACATATTAACATTGAATTAGGGGAATACCCATCACCAAATATGTCTCCCCCCAATTCCAGTTCCCTTTCTACAACACATATACCCCACCACCACTCCCCGGGCTGGTAGAGTAGGTGGACCCCTCTTTGTCTGGCTTATTATTAGTGATCATATATCTGTTTGGTCCTGGAACCCTCCCTTGTTTCCCCCTCTATTTAAGAGGCAGAGCTAGATAAATCGAGGTATGTGGTTTTGTTTGAAGGAAAGAAAAGCAATAGATTAGGGTACAAAATAAGAGGGAAAAAAAAGAAGTCAAATATGCTGAAAATGGGTGGAGTCCCTCTAGAGGCTTCCAACCTCAGTTTGAGAGAGGATGTGAAAAAGGTAATTGAAGCACCACAACAATACAGAAGCAACAATACACAACAATACAGAAATACACCAACAACAGAAAGAAATACCGAATTAAATAACCAGTGAGCACTACAGCAATAAAGACAGGCCTTACCTCCAAGCTATCTCTTCAGCCCTGAGATAGAGTTTTGTTTTTTGTTTTTTTTGTTTGTTTGTTTGTTTGTTTTTGGTTTTTGGGCCACACCCGGTGACGCTCAGGGGTTACTCCTGGCTATTTGCTCAGAAGTGGCTCCTGGCAGGTACGGGCGGACCATATGGGGAACTGGGGGATCGAACCATGGTCCGTCCTAGGTTAGCGCAGGCACCTTATCTCCAGTGCCACCACCCGGCCCCTGAGATAGAGTTTTTTATCCTCAGAAAGTTGGATACACATTCTTCTTCAATGTACATGGGACATTCACCAAGATAAACCATATGTTGTGCCAAAAAAACATATCTCCATAGAATCAGAGGGATAGAAATAGTATCAACTATCTTCTTAGATCATGATGTACTGAAAATAGAAGTGAATTATAGACAGAGAAAAATTTTAACACCTGGAAATATAAAAAGCTCACTACTGAACAATCAGTGGTTCAGAGACAAAATCAAAGAAAAAAATTAATCAAAATACTCCTAGAAACAAATGAAAATGAAGACACGAATTATCAGAATTTGTGGGACACAGCTAAAGAAATATTAAGAGGAAAAATTATAGCTTTGCAAGCATTCATCAGGAAAGATGTAAGGGCCTACACAAATAATGTAATGTCACAGCTTAAAATATTGAATAATGACCAACAAAATGAACAAAACATAGGCAGGCAAAAGGAAATTATAAGAATTAGAACAGAAATTAATGAACCAGAAACCCAAAAAACAATTCAAAAGATCAATGAAAGCAAGAGTTGGTTTTTGAAAAAATAAATAAGATTGATAAACCATTAGCAAGACTCACCAAGAAAGAAACTGACAACTGAATCAGAAATGAAAAGGGAGGCCACTACAGATACTAGAGAAATTCAAAGGGTAATCAGAGATTACTTTGAAAATCCTTATGCCACAAAACAAAAGAATCTGAAAGAAATGAATTATTTCTTGGACTCCTATAAGTTCTCAAGGTTGAACCAAGATGATCTGGAATGCCTGAGCAGACCTATCACTACAGAGGAAATTGAATGGAAATCAAAAGGATTTCCAAAAACAAAAGCCCAGGCCCACACAGATTCACTAGAGAATTCTTTCCAACCTTTAAAGAAGAAATACTGACAATCCTTTTTAGGCTCTTTCAGGAAATTGAAAAAACAGAAACACTCCCATACAGTTTCTATGTTTCTATTAAAGTAACATCACCCTGATATCAAAAGCAGACAGAGACATCACAAAAGAGAGAGAGAGAGAGTGAGAAAGAGAGAGAGAGAGAGAGAGAGAACCACAGGTAGATGTCCCTGATGAACACAGATGCAAAGATCCTCAATAAAAGACTAGCAAATAGAATCTAACAGCTAATCAAGACAGTTATAGACCATGACCAAGTAGGATTCATCCTAGAGATGCAAGAATGGTTTAACATAAGCAAATTAATTATATTATATAATATATATTCACTATACCAAAAGAAAAATCCTATGACTGCTTTGGAGCAGGAGAGATAGTTCAGCAGTAGGTCATTTTGTCTTGCAAGCTGCTGGTCCAGGATGAACAGTGGTTCAAATCTCGGTATCCCATGTGATGATCCCCAGAAGCGATTTCTGAGCACAGAGCCAGGAGTAATCCTGAGTGCCATCAATGTAACCCCAAAACTAAATATATATATTTGGTCCAGAGCAGTGGCGCAAGAGGTAAGGCATCTATCTGCCTTGCATGTGCAAGTCTAGGATGGACCACAGTTCGATCCCCTAGAGTCCCATATGGTCCCCCAAGTCAGGAGTGATTTCTAAGTGCATATCCAGGAGTAATCCCTGAGCATCACTGGGTGTGGACCAAAAAAAATTTATATGATTGTATCAACAGATGCAGAAAAGGCACTAGAAAGGTCCAGCAACTATTCATGATAAAAACTCTCAACACAAAGGGAATTAGAGGAACTCTTCTCAGTATAGTCAAGGCCATTTACCACAAGCTTATCACAGACAATATATTCAATGGGGAAAAACTAAGAACTTTTCCTCTAAGACCTGTCATGAAACAAGGTTGACCCCTCACACAACTTGTATTCAATATAGCCTGGAAGTACTTACCATAGAATCAGGCAAGAAAAATATACCAAGGGTATCTAAATAGGAAAGGAAGAAAGGAAGCTCTCACTGTTTGCAGATGACATGATACTATACTTAAAAAATCCTAAAGACTACCAAAAAGTTTCTAGAAACAATATATTTGTATAGTAAGGTTGTAGGCTAAAAGATAAATACACAAAATTCGTGGCTTTTCCATACATAAATAATGAAAGAGGGGGCCAGGCGGTGGCACTGGAGGTAAGGTGCCTGCGCTAACCTAGGACGGACCATGGTTCGATCCCCCGGTTCCCCATATGGTCCCCCGTGCCTGCCAGGAGCGACTTCTGAGAGAATAGCCAGGAGTAACCCCTGAGTGTCACCGGGTGTGGCCCAAAAACCAAAAAAAAAAAAAAAAAAAAAAAAACAAAA
>PVKC010037036.1:0-13087 GCA_004027635.1 Crocidura indochinensis
TTTTAAGGATTGATCTTATTTTCTTCTGAAAAGGAACTATGATGAAGTAGTGCATTCTAACTATAGTTAATACATTTCTTTTGATTAAAGAAATTCTCTTATTTAAATGTAGTATAATTTTTTAGTCATGCTTTAATAGTATTTTTTAAGCTTTTGTTCTAATGGAATAGAATTATCATTAAGGTAAAATGGTTAAATTTTTGTTTGTTTTTATTTTTAGTTTAAAAATCCCCTTATTATGCTGCTTCTGGTTTCTGCGGTCATCAGTATTTTAATGCATCAGTTTGATGATGCTGTCAGTATCACTGTGGTAAGAAAAATATTTCTTCATACTTTTATTTAGATATAAATTAGGATTGACTTTTATCTTGGAAATTAAATTAAGAGATGCTTGAATGTGCAAGACTTTTTGGTTAATATTTTTGTTAAATATCGGACTCTGCTTTTAACGTTAGAGTTTGAATTTTATTTGCAAGTAATGTTCAAGGATCTAGATTTATCACACAATTCTTTATTCTCTTAACTTGATGATATGAAATACTTCATCATTTTTTAGTTAAACTTTCTGTTTACATTCCAGTTGAGACTCTATTATCACTAATTGAGAACTAAAGATGGCTAATGTCTGTTAAATTAAAGTAACAGTGCACATCTTATTTTCTGTTTAATATTTCACTCTTTCTAGTTTAGGTTATTATTTCCCTGGGCATTTTTGTCTTTTTTTTTTAAAAGTTGTTTTGTTTCTTGTCCCCATTTCATTAGAGTATCAAAATTTGTCGCATGTACAAGGCTCATTAAAGCACATCTGTTGTTTTAACCCCTAATAGATTCAGACTTGAAATTCTTAAATTTTGCTTATGGGCTCTCAGGAGTATTTTAGATTATGTAGGAGTCATAGAGTGAAATGCCTTTCTAAACTACTGAAACATATGACCAGAGCATAGCACAGTGGGTAGGGTGTTTGACCTGCACCTGTTCTTGGGTTCTATCCCCAGCATCCCATATAGTCCCCTGAACACTGCCAGGAATGACCCTTGAGCACAAAGCCAGCACTAACTCCTGAGAATCACTGGGTATGACCCCCCCACCCCCATTACTAAAGCATTATTCATCTTTTTGCTATAGACATTTTATCAACCATACAAAAGTATTTGGAGCGCAACATACAAGGACCGGGAATAAGCTTTCTGTATTTAGGTCAAATCAAAATACTGCCACCAAACTGCATTGTCATTGTTTTCTTTCATGACTTTTTTTTTTGTTTTTTTGTTTTTGGGCTACTCCCGGCAGTGCTCAGGGGTTATTCCTGGCTATCTGCTCAGAAATTACTCCTGGCAGGCATGGGGGACCATATGGGACACCGGGATTCGAACCAACCACCTTAGGTTCTGGATTGGCTGCTTGCAAGGCAAACACTGCTGTGCTATCTCTCTGGGCCCCTTTTCATGACTTCTTTTAGGAATTTTTTTTTAATTAATTAATTATTTTGTTTTGGGTCATACATGCTGCACTCAGGGATTTCTTTTACTCCTGGCAGGCTCAGGGGACCTTTTGGGATGTTGGGGATAGAACCTGGGCCAACCTCAGGCAAAGCAAATGCCTACCTGCTATGCTATCACTAGACCCTTAGGAATGTTTTTAATAAAGCAATAAAAAACTTACTTTATTTTTTAAGTTTTTATTTTTATTTTCTTTTAAGTCTTCACCCTTGCTTATTCATTTTTTTTTTAATTTTTTTTTTTTTTTGGTCTTTTTGGGTCACACCGGGCAGTGCTCAGGGGTTACTCCTGGCTCCATGCTCAGAAATTGCTCCTGGCAGGCACGGGGAACCATATGGGGCATCGGGATTCGAACCGATGACCTTTTGCATGAAAGGCAAACGCCTTACCTCCATGCTATTTCCCGGGTCCCGCTTATTCATTTTTTAAATTTTATTTCTTTTTAATAATTTTTATTGTGACCAAAGTGAATTACGAATCTTTCACAGTAATATTTATGGTACATAGTGACAATGAATCAGGGCCATTCCCACCACCAGTGTTGTCTTCCCTCTACCCCTGTTCCCAGCATGCATCTCATATCTCCCTCATTTGCCCCCTGGACTGCTTGTGTAACTGGTCACCTCTGTGTATAGCTTGTTGTAGATTGGGTATTGATTCTGATGTTGTTAATTTTGGATTTGGTGTTTAAGACTGATCATTGCTTATTTATATTTTTAAACTCATATTTTGATAAGCATGCATCAAAGACTTTTCTATGTAGTAGAGCATATAAAGTCTGATATCTGTCTCAAGGAAAGGCATTTATGGTGTGCTTACGTAGTTCTTTACCTGAACAAAATAAATATTTAAACTCTGGTTATTGATAACTATATATATACTTTTATATATTTAATGAGATAACTATGCCTATTATTTCAAGAAAAACAATTGTTCCAACAATTAAGTTCCTGTTAAGTGACATTAGATTGTTTTTTTTAATTTTTTTTTATTTTTGGGTCACACCCGGCAGTGCTCAGGGGTTACTCCTGGCTCCATGCTCAGAAATTGCTCCTGGCGGGCACGGGGGACCATATGGGGCACTGGGATTCAAACCGATGACCTTTTGCATGAAAGGCAAACGTCTTACCTCCATGCTATCTCCCGGGCCCCAGATTTTTTTTTATAGGTCTAAACTGCATGATTTTACAAAAATTTCGGTGGTAGACTATTTAGAATTCAACAGATCAGTAGTTTTTAATGCACTAGTTGCAGAAAGTTCATTGCTAATTTTGGATTCTACATTGGTTACCTTTAAATATATAATACTTGACTAATTTGGTAACAGTAGATAATATGTACAGATACCTGAGAAGGATAATGAATTCTTTTTTCTTTTCCAAAGTATTTCTTTTCCAAATATTTAAATGAGGCTGGAGTTTCTTCTTATACTTCAGTATCAGTGACAATTGGTTAAATGCAGAAGCAGACATGAGAATGTAGTTTTTTATTAAGATATTTATATTAAGGTTAAAGGTAGTAACATTTGCAAATTACTTCTCTATTTTGGAGGGGGAAATAGTTTTCATAAATATAATTATATTAATGTAGGCTTATTTTTCTGATATATTAAAAAAGTTGAGTCATTGAGAAAGTTTAATCTGATAAATATCAGTAGATGTAACCTGCATAAATGAAAGCTGACCCAGAATTTAATTTTAATTTTATTTTATTGAACCCATGTAATTTACAAAGTCCTTCATTGTTGGGTTTCAGACATATGATAAAAAAGGGCCAATCCTATCGCCAGTGTCGACCTCCCTCTTCCAATGTTCCCAGAGTGCATCTTATACCACCACCCTTTGCCCTCTGGCCTGCTAGTATAATAGACTCATGCCCATTTAAGTTTAGATTTTGATAGTTTGGGTCTCTTGATTCTATTTTGTTGACTTTAGCTTGGATAATTAGTTCTGCCCTTTGTTTTCTCCACCAGTGTGCTTGAGATCACTTGGCCCCTGTCCCCATTCTTTCTTCCCTTCCTTCTTAATTTTATAGAAAAATGCAGAAATATAAGGTAAAACAAAGTAGTTTGTGTCCCAAGTTTCTGTGAAAAAAGGTAGGCGCCCCTATTGAAAGATTAAAAAAAGGGGTGTTTTCTTTTTTTTTTTTTTTTGCATAGGTGCTGCAAAAGTTGGGAAAATAGAAAGGAAAAATCTTTGGCTTAAATCAGGGTGCCCCTACATATGAAGCATCCTGCCATAAGACCAACTACAGGCTCCAGGCTTACTAAGCTGTCTTAACTCCAAACTCTTTCTAAATGGTTCCAGGAAAAGTTCTCAATCACAGTTGTCACAGTCAGGCTTCTGTAATTAGAGATCTTGGTATTTTGCACAGATCTTATGTTGAAGTCAGGTGTCAGAGAGTCTTCTGGTTTTGAAATGTTGTTCCTTTATGTATTTTAGGCAATAGTTATCGTCGTTACAGTTGCCTTTGTTCAGGTGAGTAGGAATATGAAAGTGACAGTTGCTTAAATTAATGTTGCTTATGACTAGTTATTGGGATGACTATAATAATTTACTCTTTGTTTTTGAAATAATTTTATTTACAATACTGCAGGAAAGTTTGGAACTAATTCTAACTTTACTATTTTGATTTGGGCAGTAGCATAAGGAAAATTTATTTTTTATTTTTTGGAAGGACCACATCTGGCTATGCTTTGGGCCTACTCCTGCTCAGGGTTCCCTCCTGGTGGTACTTTGGTGACTTGGCAACAGTGTAATATAGGGGACTGAGCATAGGAATCTCCTCGACACCTGAAGTCTAGTTTTTTTAATTTGATGGTGATAAAGATAACCAAAACAGACTGAACAAAATGTGCAATAATAAAAATAAAATGTCAATTTTTTTCAATCAATATTGTATCAGAATGTAAAGAAAAGATGTTTCGACCTGAAAATTTATAGTTTGAGGACACACTACTAATTAGTATTTTTCTTTTTCGGTAAATAACCTGACCCTAGGTTTGCACATTAAAATTTCAAGTAAAATTGGGAACATTTACGGGGCTTGAGCAGTGGCACAAATGGTAGGGCATCTGCCTTGCATGTTCTAACTTAGGATGGACCATGGTTTGATCCCCCGCGGTCTCCCAAGCCAGGAACAATTTCTGAGTGCATAGCCATGAGGAACCCCTGAGTGTCACCGGATGTGGCCCCAAAACAAAAATAATTGAAATCATTTAGTCATTAAAATTGTGTACTATAATTTAGTACTATTTACTAAGGGATAGAGTTTTATGGGTAGAGCTCTCAATACAATTAAGAAAAGGGACAGGAAGATGAAATTTAAAAAATTTTGTCTCAAATAATTGTGACATAGTTAAAGTTGTTCACAGTTGAATTTCAACCATACAGTGTTCTGACTCACATTCCTTTTCCAATGTACATTTTCAGCAACCAGTGTCCCTCCCCACCACTTCTATTACTTCAATTACAGAGGAAAAAATCTTTCTCTCCCCACCCCCCTTTCTTGTTCCCACTCTCCTTTCCTTCCTCCCTCCCTCTAAATATACATATACAAACATTTTTTTTCAATTAGGAACTGTGGTTTGCAATACCTTTAATCTCTCTCCTTCAGCCCCTAGTTCTTGTCCAGACTGATCATTTCCAACTATCATTGTCATATAATCCTTTTTCTGTCCTAAGTGTACTTCCCTTCCTCTTTGTGGCAAGTGTTCTACCATGAACCAGTCCTCCTGGCAATCAGTTCTGTTGTTTTGGGGCACTATTTTCATACTTTTTATTTTAATATATATTCTGCAAGAGAATATCATTCTGTGTCCATCTTCTTTTTACTCATTTCACTCAGCATAATAATTTTCATTTCTATCCATGAATAAGCAGATTTCATGACCTTAATTTTTCTAATGACTGTGTAGTACTTCATGTACCGTAGTATTTTTTTTTATTCACTCATCTGTTCTTGTGAACTTAAGTTGTTTCCAGACTTTTGCTATTGTAAATGGTGCAAAGAACATAGGAATGCAGATTCCATTTCTGTGTTGTTTTTGGGCTCATAGGATACATTGCCAGGAGTGATATTGCTGTGTCAAATGGAAGCTCATACTGTTTTCCATATTGTGAGAAATGAATGTATTGCTTGTATGCTGTTCAGCCTGTGGTATGTTGCAACTGCATCCCAAACAGACTAGAACAGGAAACTTAACTCAAACACATGCATATTTTCCATATTGTTTTCCAGAAGGGCTGAATCAGTCATACATACCAGCAGTGAATAAATGTGAATCAGAGTCCCTTTTGGGGAGATTTTATATTAACAAGTGTAGTCAATACTTAATCTTAACATGGCATATATTTCATATATACATTTTTTTCATTTCTTTGAAATGTTTTTCTTACTATGACTTTGTATTTTTTGAATAGGAATATCGATCAGAAAAATCTCTTGAAGAACTGAGTAAACTTATGCCACCAGAATGCCATTGGTATGATCATTGTTTCTGAATCACACTTTCATTAACACTTAACATTAGAGGTTGATATATTAGACTGGGTTTGATCACTGGCACATTTAAATAAATTGAATATGAAATCAAAATAACATTGTAGTCCAGATTTCTTTTAATGTTAGGTACACACAGTATTCATTGTAATGGAATAAGGTACTTGGTTTACATGCTATAACCAAACTATGTTTGGTCCCTGGCACTGCATACCTGTCACCTTAGCACCACATTTTATTAGCCCGCCTGATTTCCCAGTGCTTTTTTTATTTCATCTGTGCATCTTACCTACAGCTCAAAAAATGATGTTTCATGGCTTTCACTTCACTTATCTCTATACAAGTAGTAATCATTCTCTGTATTTTTCTCTCAGCTAAGCCCACTAGAAAAATGTTTGTTTTAAAGTGATTGGGTTTTCTGTTTTATCCATGAGTTGTTTCTATTTCATGAAACAGTGTACGAGAAGGGAAATTGGAGCATACTCTTGCACGAGACTTGGTTCCTGGTGATACTGTTTGCCTTTCGGTTGGGGACAGAGTTCCTGCCGACTTGCGCTTGTTTGAGGTAAGTTTCCTCTTCTGGTCTGTTTAGGATCCAGTAGTGACATACTGCCTGCTGGATAATATATAAGCAATAAATGCATTTCTCAGAGTTTTAATTTCTGGGGAATAAAAAATCAATGAAATTGGATTAGAAGATCTCTGGGTCTCTTTGGTAAGAATCATTCACAAAAGTACTACTCTCGTGACTTAACTTCATGCTCGGGTGTTAGAATTTTAGCATATGACGTTGGGGTGGGAGGACCCCTTAAGTTTGACTTCTTAGCATTTGGAGAAGCTACTTTTGACAAGTGAGAAATATTTGGTTGTAGATAAAGAATTCACATTAGTAGCTGTTTTTGTTGTTTGTTTTGTGTCCAAACTCTGGACTGTGCTCAGAGCTCACTCTTGACTCTACTCAGAGGTCACTTCTGTTGGTACTTGGGTTGCATGGTTCTTGAAATTTAGCCAGGGTCAACTACGTACAAGGCAAACACCTTCACTTCAGTCTTCTCTCTGATCTTGATAGCAACTTTAAGAATTAATATATGGGGCCGGGCGGTGGCGCTGGAGGTAAGGTGCCTGCCTTGCCTGCGCTAACCTAGGACGGACCACGGTTCGATCCCCCGGTTCCCCATATGGTCCCCCATGCCTGCCAGGAGCGACTTCTGAGCGAATAGCCAGGAGTAACCCCTGAGCATCACAGGGTGTGGCCCAAAAACCAAAAAAAAAAAAAAAAAAGAATTAATATATATAAAAATACATAGTTGATTTTTGAGCATTCAGTTTTATAATTTAAGAAGTGTCATTTCGGGGCCCGGGAGATAGCATGGAGGTAAGGCGTTTGCCTTTCATGCAAAAGGTCATCGGTTTGAATCCCGGTGTCCCATATGGTCCCCTGTGCCTGCCAGGAGCAATTTCTGAGCATGGAGCCAGGAGTAACCCCTGAGCACTGCCGGGTGTGACCCCCCCCAAAAAAAAGAAGTGTCATTTTATAGATATGATTTTGTGATGCCAGAGATTGAACCAGGGACAACTGTGTGTGCAGTTCAAACACCTTACTGGCTTACTGTCTGTCCAATCTCAGTGAATCAAATCTTTATGAAAATATGTGTCACACATTATGAGAGACATCAAAGTAATTGAACTCATTGAATTCTTCAGAGTGATTGAATTCATCTGAATATGGAACTACTGCTTATACATACAAATCATTCACCATAAAATGAAATAGGACTCTGTAAGTACAAAGAATGGGGCTTGGAAATTAAGAGAAAGGAATGTTTAAATTCTGATTTGATGTCTCAGACAGCATGGGTTTGGAAGTGATAATAGAGAGTACTGGGCAGAAAAGAGAGAAAAGAAATAGGAATTAGATCATTGGATATTCTAATATCTAATACAGTGGTAGTGGTAGCATATGTGAAGAAATGAAAAATGTCTTATGGAATTTGATTCAGAAGGATCTTGGATATAAAACTTCAATTTAAGCTTTTTTTTTTGTTTTGTTTTTTGTTTTTTGTTTTTGGGCCACACTCGGTGATGCTTGGGATACTCCTGGCTATGCACTCAGAAATCGTCGCTCCTGGCTTGGGGGGAGTGTATGGGGATTGAACTGAGGTCCATCCTAGGTTAGCATGCACAAGACAATACCCTAACGCTTGCGCTTCTGCTCCAACCCCCAATTTAAGTATCATTATTAAAGAATTAATTTTTTTGTGTTGTTTTTGGACCACACCCAGTGATGTTCAGGGGCTACTCCTGATTGTGCTCAGAAATAGCTTCTGGCAGGCTTGGAGACCATATATAGTTCTGGAAATCGAATCTGGATCCTTCCTGGGTTGGCCACGTGCAAGGCAAATGCCCTATCGCTGTGCAATCTCTCTGGCCCCCAAAGAATTAATTTTAAAGGCCATGTGCAGCTTGCAAAAGGATGTTACCTTTTTATTTATTTATTTATTTTTTTTGTGGTTTTTGGGTCACACCCGGCAGTGCTCAGGGGTTACTCCTGGCTCCATGCTCAGAAATTGCTCCTGGCAGGCACAGGGGACCATATGGGGCACCGGGATTCAAACCGATGACCTTTTTGCATAAAAGGCAAATGCCTTACCTCCATGCTATCTCCCGGGCCCCGGACGTTACCTTTAATCTAACTATGGTGTGTAGGATCGATAGAAAGAGTGGAAGACAGAATTGGGTGCCTAGTTTTAAGAGACCCTGAAACTCATTAGCATGCCATTTGTGTCTTTGGAATTAATGGAATATTCATAAATGCCTAGAGTTTGCCAGTGTTTAATTAATTATATTGGAAAGTATTAGAGTATTTATGTAGAGTTATGGAAAGCATAAGGAATCTTAGGAGCTATGTGGAGAACATAACTATTCTCTTGTCTCCATAAAGTTTCTTTGAAAAGACAATAAATTACATTACTTGGGTGAATGAAATAACTGATAACAACAAGTATTAAGAATGCTTATTTTATTCTCATTTCAGTAAATCTTTTATTTTTACTTTTTAGTGAAGCAAGAGAATTTTTAATGAAACTTATTTAAGAATAAGGGAATATTTAGAAATAAGGGAATATGTGTTAAAGAGAGAAAGCAGACTTCTTCAGAGTGGAAATGATCAAACAAAGAAACAGAAACAAACAAGTGAGATACATGTTCAAAGCAGAACATAGGCTTGAAGAGCAAGCAGTTAGTAGGTGCTGTAAGATATTTTTTTAACTCATGTTACCTCCCTTCGTATTGGTTCTTTTAATTAATTAATTTACGACCAGAACTTGGATTATGCTCCCTCAGAGTTTGTAGATCTTTCAGTTGATGTAAACAAACTTCTTCCCCAGACAATCTTATTGGAAATCATGGAGTTTGTCATTAACTTATTCAAAAATGGACTTCTTCTTATGCCTGATCTTTCAAATATTTTTAACCCATTTCTGGGGTATTTTTTATTGGGGTGTTCTTTGGGCCACACCTAGTAATGTTCAGGGGTTACTGCTAGCTCTGCATTTAGGAATCACTCCTGGCAGTGCTAGGAGAACCATAAGGGATGCGAGAATTGATCCTAGTTGACCATGTGCAAGGCAAGTGCCCCCTACCACTGTGCTGTCATGTTTTTTTTTTTTTTTTTTTTAATGGTGTATGTTTAATGGTGTGCTTACAGATTTCTTAGACTTTGTCACTTAATTCTTTTTTATTCTGGCTTTCAAAATGGTTGATTTAATTTTATTATCTTTAGTTTTACTCATATCTCCCATTTACCAGATCTGTTATTCAACCCATGTAGTGAAATTTTCATGTTTTATACTTGTCTGCATCAGGAATTAGGAGTTCTGTTTTTCATATTTCTTTTTCTTTATTGATAACTCTTTTTTCATTAATTATTTTTTCTGCCTATGACTTCCTTTAGTGCATGGGACATATTTGAGAGAGTTGATTTAAAGTCTTTCTGTTCAGTCTTGACCTTTTCTAGGTATAGGTTCTTTAATATTTTTTTCTATGAATGGTCCTTATCTACATGCTTCGTTATATGTTTTGTAAATTTTTGTTTTAAAATGGATATTTTTAATATTATATCATTTTTCTGAACATTAGAGTGCTCTTTCTCAAGGTTTTTTTCCAGTCTGTTTTGTTTTGAGGCCATACCTGGGAGTGGTCAGGAATTACTCCTAACACTGTTCTGAGTCCTGATATGCTCATGGAACTATATGTGCAGGGCAGGGGATTGAATCATTGGCTGCATGCAGGACAATTCTACTGCTCCAGCCCCAAGATTTGTTTTTGATTGCCAAGGCCTGCAGTGGTTTGTTTCGTTAGTGACTTTTTCAGGTTCTTTTTTTTTTTTCTTTTGCAAAGATCATGTTCCTTATAGTGTGCAGACACTAAAATTTCTGTTGCTATATTTGAGTAGTCATCCATATCCATTTGGAGGCCAAAGGGGCTGTGTAAAAGCTTTTCTTCCTGACTCTGCAGTTTGTCTCAGAACTTGAACATTTCTTCAGCTCAGCTAAGCTGCCTCCAGCACTGCCTTCCCTTCTACCTCCTGCTTGCACCAAACAGATGCACGGTGGGTTCAAGTCTAGTGGCCTCACTGGTTTCAGGCATGCATTTCACACTGTCTTCCCAGTATATATTTCAGGGCTTCCGAGCTTTTAATCTTTACAATTTCCACTGTACTTTCTTCCTTTCCAGTTTTTTTAGGTATCTACTGCTTGTTTTTTTCTGTCCCTGGACTTTTGGCAGATACTCTTACGGTATGTCTGTGGGAAATGGGTCAGTACCTGCTCTAGGCCTTCAGAGACTGCCAGACAGGTGAAAACACATAAGCATAATATTTTAAGACCACCCCTTGCCACCACTAAACCCTGCCAGGAAAATGGGTGTTTAGCCCCCCTAGCTTCTGAGTCCCTGGGGAATGTGAAAGATGATAGGAAAGCAAAAATGCCTTAGGCTTTCTTTTGAAACTCGACTGCTTTTTTCTGCATTGAGTACTCTTCAAATTGGTTTATATTTTATATGCTAGTATTGTCTTGTTAGTTTTGCCAGCAAATGATTATTTTACTGATAAATATTTAGTGTCCTATTTCACTGGTTTCTGGGAAGTTGTTCTTTCTTGCATTGTAAGGTTTTTGTTTGTTTGTTTGTTTGTTTTTTTTTTGGTTTTTTTTTGGCCACACCCGGTGATGCTCAGTGGTTACTCCTGGCTATTTGCTCAGAAGTTGCTCCTGGCAGGCACAGGGAACCGGGGGATCGAACCGAGGTCCGTCCTAGGTTAGCGCAGGCAAGGCAGGCACCTTACCTCCAGCGCCACCGCCCGGCCCCACATTGTAAGTTTTTATATTGAAGCCAGTGTAGTTTTTAGTGGATAAATTTGATGAACTGATTTGTAGTAAATCACTCCCCCATCATTGTAATTTATCACAGAAATTTTGTGGAATTTGTTTTAGTTTATGGACTGCACCCAACAATTCTTAGGAGACACTCCTGGATCTGTACTCAGGAATTACTCCTGATGATGTTCTGGGAACTGTATGGGTTGGCTGGAATTTGACTTTGGTTGACCTCATGCAAGGCAAGTGCCTTACTATCTGTTTAGCCCCTGGATTTTGGGCCATGCCTGCAGTGCGCCAGACACCTGTGCTCAGGTGTCACTTCTGGTGGGGCTTGGGACCATATGCAGTACTGGGAATTGAAGGACACATGCAAGACAAGTGCCCTCCTTACACGTTACACTATTGCTCTGGACCCTAAGACCTTGTGTTTGAAACTGTCTGAATTATTAAACTAATATACAATCTTGTAGAAAAGAACAATTTATGTAAGAAGTAGAGATTTTTTTGTTTGTTTTTGGGCTACATCCAGAGGCACTCTTGGCTGTACAATCAGAAATCACTTCTGGTAGGCTCAGGGACCATATGGGATGCTGGGGATTGAATTCCAGTTTAGCAGCATGCAAGGTAAATGCCACTGTGCTATCACTCCAGCCCCAGAAGTAGAGATTTTTAATTAGCTGTCAAAAGAAATGGAGAATAATGAAGAAAGGCTATGTAGTTTTGATGGAATTGAGAAGTATTTCTATTTACTAAAAACTAATGTAACATTCGACATTAGAAAGGATGCGCATTTCTGTGATAATCATTGCATGGCTTAGAAATTTATTATTCTTAAACCACTGAAAGTATTTTTTCTCAGATTTAAGCCCGGCTTAGTGTTTTATTGTTGAATTTTTTTAAGCTCAGTGACTTAAAAGCAGTGTTAATGGAGAAATGATATTTAAAATACTAAAAAGAGGGGCCCGGGAGATAGCATGGAGGTAAGGCGTTTGCCTTTCATGCAAAAGGTCATCGGTTCGAATCCCGGTGCCCCATATGGTCCCCCATGCCTGCCAGGAGCAATTTCTGAACATAGAGCCAGGAGTAACCCCTGAGCACTGCTGGGTGTGATCCAAAAACCAAAAACCAAAAACCAAAAATAAATAAATAAATAAATAAAATACTAAAAAGAAAAAAAATTCTCATTAAGCTACTAGAAATAGAACACAATATGGATGGGTTCACAGTGAGACTTAATTAGAGCCTTGTTATTAATATTCTCATTTTACCTGGGTAGGAGTTTGCAAAGGTGAATTCTTTTTGGATTAGTGAACCCATAGATATCATTAAATAAAGGCTGGTCCTTACATTTTTGCAGCTTCATCAAGTTGAATCTGTACACTTGTCAGAAAGTTAATTTTTGCAAGCATTTACCATGGGGGGTAAAATCCACTTACTGTATATTTTCAGTATATAATTTATACTATTTGTTTGACTGTTAGTATGATAGAACTCATGAAGAATTTCAAATTATATTTGACTGTTGCATATGTAAACATTTCTAATCTTATCACGATTTGGAATGTATACACATTTCTGGACCTACCCTGATCCCACCCTGATCAGTGATTGGACCCTACTCTAGGGTGTGACCTGGCATTCTGCCCCTACCCTAGGGTGGTACCTGATTCTAGTGTATAAAACAGAGGTCTGTGAAAGGTTTGGGGCTTTTTG
>PVKC010037037.1:0-13020 GCA_004027635.1 Crocidura indochinensis
TTTTTCTTTTTATTTGGTTTTTGGGCCACACCCGGTGGTGCTCAGGGGTTACTCCTGGCTGTCTGCTCAGAAATAGCTCCTGGCAGGCACGGGGGACCATATGGGACACTGGGATTCGAACCAACCACCTTTGGTCCTGGATCAGCTGCTTGCAAGGCAAATGCCACTGTGCTATCAAAAAAAATATTTTTTTATTTTTAAGCACTCTTTTTAAAAGAGCTTTTGGTTTAAAGGTCTTTTAAAGGTCACACGTGGTGATGCTCAGGGCTTATTCCTGAATCTTCATTCAGGGATCTTTTATGGTGAATGATCCATATAAGGTGCCAGGGATCGAACCTGGGTAGACCATGTGCAAGGCAAATACACTAACTCTAGCCCCTATTTTTTATAACACTTCCCCTTTTTTCTTTAAACTTTATTGATTGATTGATTGATTGGCTGTTAGTCCACACCCAAGTGGTGTTCAGGGCTACTCCTTGCTCTGCACTCAGAAATGACCCTTGGCAAGCTGGTTGCCCATATGGGAGGCCTGGTCGGCCACATGGAAGGCAAATATCCTACCACTTGCTATCTCTCTGGCCCCTCTATCCCCTATTTGTAAGCACTCTTAGAGTATGAGTTTGTTTGTTTGTTTTGTATTTGTGCACACCTGACACACTCAAGGGTCATTCCTGGCTCTGCACTCAGAAATTACTCCTGGCAGGCTCAGGAAACTCTTTGGGATGTCAGGGACCAAACCCAGATCAGCCACATGCAAGGCAAATGCCATACCCACTGTGCTATTGCTCCAGCTTCAAATTTAAATTTTAAGTTATAACTTATAAATTAGACTTAAATAATTAAGTCCAGTTAAAAGCAAAGAATTGTTCCACTTTAGTGATCTGTATGGTTTCATCATAATTAGATAAGTACAGAGCTTCTTTCAAACTCCTTTGGAACCATTTAAACAATCAATAACACTCCTGAGCCAGTAGTCTATTATCCTACCCTGCATCTTAAAGGACAAGAGAAATTAAAAACAAAAACAAACAAGCAAACAAAAAACAGACCCAGCTTCAAGCTACTCTCAACCTATCTCATAGCTTGTCACTTTTTGCTTTGTTTGGGGTCACACCTGGTGGTTCTCAGGGGTTACTCCTGGCTCTGCACTCAGAAATTGCTCCTGGCAGGCTCATGGGATGATATGGAACACTGGGGACCAAACCCAGGTCAGTTGTGTGCAAGTCAAGTTCCCTACCTGCTGTGCTATTGCTATTGCTCTGGCCCACCTTAGTCACTTTAAAATGAAGTGATTTTCCTTTATTACTCTCAGCCCAGTCAGTTTTAGAAAAGATGCTTTCCGGAAACCTCAAAATGCAATGTTTGAGTGACTGAGATAAACTTGAGGTACCCGAGAAGAAAGTGAGAAACCACAACCACAAAGGTTTGACAATGACCTAAGCAAATCCCCAAAGAGGGCAGCTCCCCTACTTTAGTGACCATGTGACCTTCTAATCTGGCTTTTCCTAAGGTCCCATGTCCTACTCTGTTACTGTTCCAGCTCTCTCTTTTCTGGGCATTCCAGAGAGAGAAAGGGCTCTGAAAAAAAAAAAAAAAAAGACACTCCACCTTTAAATCTTTCTAATCTAGACTTAAAAGCATAATCTCAGGACTAATGGGCTAAGTGCATATTTTACATGCAAAAGGCCTGAACATTCAATTTCCAGCAATGTAAGTATACCTGACCACTACTAGGACTGACCCCTGAGCACAGAGCATGGAAAACATCTTTGCAGCCATATTCGTTTGACTTTTCTCTGACATATTCTCCACCCTCAACCACTTTTGTCTTAGGGACACTTTCAAATCTGAGGTACAAAATGCCCAAGGCATTCCTATTATAGTCTTTCTATTACTAATCATTGAATCTGACTTGAATCTTCTATATATTATTTGTTCAAAAATGAAGTGAGGATCAGAGCAATAGTACAGGGCTGAATCAGTTTCAAGCCCCAGCACTTCATATGGTCCTCAAAGTCCTGCCAAATTTGATCTCTGAGCACAAACCCACGTGTAACCCCTAAGCATTTAAGAGCATGGCCCAAAAACAAATAAGACAAAAAATCAAATGAGAGTGATGGGGTTCCATTCAAGTGGTAAACCACATACCTTGCATGCAGAAGATCCCAGGCTCTAGCCCTGGCACTGTACAGCACCCTCAATAACAGTAAGAGCTCACATTGATATTTATGTAAATAACCAATGAACCTGGCTCTTTGATCTGTGTCCATCCACTATCAATTAGCAGTCTAAAAAATAACTTTCCAGATTTTTATTTTTAATGAGTAACAAAAGGTTTAAGACTAGTGAAAAAAGTACATTTTTATTGGCTAAGTACAGTTGGTTAGAAATCAACTTATTGTTCTCTTTTCCATTTGCAAATTCTGCTGTATTACTTGACACTCTTAATATCCTAAAGAGATTTTTTCTCCTCAGCACTTGTGTTCTCAGTCAACACAAATCAACTAAGCCTACTAAGTAGGAGTCTTCGACTCACAAAGCACAAGAAATTGAAAACAATGATAATGGGCCGGGCGGTGGCGCTGCAGGTAAGGTGCCTGCCTTACCTCGCTAGTCTTGGACGGACCACGGTTCGATCCCCCGGTTCCCATATGGTCCCCCGTGCCTGCCAGGAGCGACTTCTGAGCGCATAGCCAGGAGTAACCCCTGAGCGGCACTGGGTGTGGCCCAAAAACCAAGAAAAAAAAATTACTTTTGGGGGGGTCAGAAAGGTGGTGCAAGCTGTTCCTTGCCCACACTAGCCTAGGAAGAACCACAGTTTGACCCCCCAGCATCCCATATTGTCCACTAAGTCAGGAGAGATTTATGAGTGCATAGCCAAGAGTAACCCCTGAGCATCACCAGGTATGGCACAAAAAAAAAAAAAAAAAAAAAAACTACTTTGGGAGGCAGAGCAATAGCATGGTGGTAGGGAGTTTTCCTTGTATGTGGTTAACCAGAACGGACCTCAGTTAAATCCCTGGCGTCCCATATGGTCCCCCAAGCCAGAAGTGATTTCTGTGTGCATAGCCAGGAATAACCCTGAGCATCACCAGGTGTGGTCCAAAAAGAAAATTACTTTGGGAGGCCAGATAGCACAGCTGATAGAGCACTTGTCTTGCATAGGGCCAGCCCAGGATCAATTCCCAACATCCCAAACCTGTAAGGAGTGAATTCTGAGCACAGAGCCATATCTTATACCCTTTCCCTTCTGATAAACACCAATTTGATCATGATGTCTAATAAGGGATTTTCTGTTTATTTTGTTTCATTTGGGTATTTTATTTTGTTTTGTTTATTTGTTTTGGAGGGGTACTCCATCCAGGCTTTGTGCACAGGATTCACTTCTTTTTTTGATGTTTGGGCCACACCCAGTGACACTCAGGGGTTACTCCTGGCTATGCACTCAGAAATCGCTCCTGGCTTGGGGGACCATCGGGGATGCCAGGGGATCGAACCAAGGTCCTTCCTAGATCAGCCACGTGAAAGGCAAACACCCTACTGCTGCGCCACCTCTCTGGCCCCAGGGCTCTCTTTTTTTTTTTTTTTTTTTTTTTTTTGGTTTTTGGGTCATACCCGGTGACGCTCAGGGGTTACTCCTGGCTATTCGCTCAGAAGTCGCTCCTGGCAGGCACGGGGGACCATATGGGGATTCGGGGGATCGAACCGCTGTCCGTCCTAGGTTAGCGCAGGCACCTTATTTCCAGCGCCACTGCCCGGCCCCCAGGGCTCATTTCTGATAGGCTTGAAGAACTATATGGGCATGGGGTTTGAACCTAGGCCTGCTGGTGCTAAGCAAGCACCCTGTTCATTGTATTCTCACTCTGACCCCAAATAGTCATTGAATTGAATTCCTCTCTTTTTATGATTTTTGTGGGCCACACTCAGAGTTGTTCAGGACATACTCCTAGCTCTGTACTCATGGAATACTCATGATAGACTCTGGACTATTTGTGGTTGTAGGACTGAACCCAGATTAGCAACATCAAGGCAATTGTTCTACCCACTGTCTCCTCACACCCCATGACTTTATTTTGTTGTTGTTGCTGTTGTTGTTGAGCCACACTCAACCACACTCAGGGGTTTCTCCTTGCTCTGTGCTCAGAAATAACTACTGGCAGGCTCAGGGGACCATATAGGCTGCCTGGGATTAAACTCGGGTTGGCCACTGCAAGGCAAATGTTTTACCCACTGTGTTATTGCTCTGGCCCCAGATATTGTATTATTTTTATTGCTGACTGTGTATCTCTACCATGACTTCTTTATGTAATTATCTACCAACAGGTACTTAGGTTGCATTTCAGGTATAAAGCATTGCGTTTGATTCCTATCACCACCAACATAAACTAACCCATTTAGTCCTCACATTCTCTAAGTATTGTTTTGACTCCCTTTTTACAGATAAAAATGCTGAAGTCCTTCATGTAAGGTCACAGAGCTGGTTACTGTTTGAGGTCAAATTATGGGTTCCTATGCCTTGTCTGTCTCATTACCAAGCTATTGTCCATAGTAGAGCCACTCGTTTCACAAAATTTTAATCCATTTTGAAAATCTCAATCTCACTGGCCTCCCATCCTCCATAACTGGAATACTGAGAAAACATTTTCTAAGCCATACTTTGAAAGCTAGAGAAACATCAGCAGTTATTATTTTGATCAATGTCTCCAAGTTCTCCTGTTTAGTTATGTTCCAAAAGTGTTATCTTCATTCAAATGAAGAAATGAGTGGCATTTCACAGGCATAATCTCTGTCATCAATTTGGGAACTCAAAACCTGGCTTGCTGGGTTTCCCACCATGAGCAGGTGAGGAGTAGAAAACACAGGATTTAGACAGAGCCATCACTCCAAAGAAATCAATCTATGTTCTTAGTGTGGGAGGCTGATGTTCCAAGGAATGAAACAAACTTGAAGCTAATTCCATTCACCCAACAGGATTTAATGTACTGTTGGAATCACTCCCTGTAGTCTCAAGAAGATGTAAGTGAATTTCCCTGCAGATGTACACCCAGCATCCTCTCCAGTGTCTAAGGCACAGAGAATCTCAAAGCCATTTTCTAGGGGAAAAGCACCTATATCTAGAGCTCCAAAATGAAGATAAGGCTGCAAGAAAGAGCATTGAAAACCCACCTTCTCTGAGCAATAAATCAGCCTAGTCCTTTAGAGGGTGCAGATCTCAGGAGAGGCTGGCATTTCACAAAGGGGCACCTGGACTTCAACTCTCTGCCCACACTCAAGCTCTGTAAAAACTTAGCAAACACCTCAGTCATCCTCAGCCAACTATGAGAGGAGAGGAGTAGTACTCTTCTCAGGTTCCTGTCAGTCTTTTGGAGGGGTTCCTCAACATAATTAAATCTACTGTGAGTAGTAATGATGCACTTTGAAGTGTGAGAAGATTGAAGTGTGCAAGACGATTTCCAGTGGAATCAAAAAAGTAAGAGAGTGGCAAGTGCTAGAAATTCCCAGGTCAGAGCTAGTGCTGGTAGCATCTCTTTGGGCGTCATGGCCATGAGTCCATGGTCAAATCATCCAAGCTGATCTAGTATCTTTCAGAAGCCTTTTTGCTCTGCTCTCTTAATACATGACAGAGTTTTCTCATTCATCAACACCCTTGGCTCAGGATGCCTGTATCATTCACAGCAGTATAGTGGAATTGTGCCACATTCTATATTCTCTTCACAGCAGGCAACACTATCCCCTCAAAGTCACATATTAGTGACCATAGGAGCCATGTGGTCCTACAACCTAGAGGGATCTGGTGAAATAATGGGATGACAGCCAACCATTGGTGGAAAGCAGAGAAATCAGTCATACCAAAACTATATGTTAGAACACTCAGAACACTTTACTAATCATGCACACAAAGGACAGAAAATAGAGAATCAAAAGCATGATACATTACCCAAAAGCCCTGCTAAAGATCGCATGTCCTTCTCCATCAGCATGTAAATCTCTTCCTCTGAGAAGCGGCCAATGCCGTGGCCGTGCATCTCACGCTTCACAATTCCTTTCGTTATATGGCACACAACCCATCTCAGCAGATTGCTGAAAGGACCGCCACCACTAAGGGAGAGCATCTTCCGGGTCTCATTGATATTGTCCACCCACTGGCAATAAGCTAAGGTCCTGGAAGTACGTGGAAACAAGTTACTAGGGTGCACAGCCAACTGTACAGCACTCATTTCCAATAAGGCATACCAAATTGACAACACTAGAGGAATGAGTTATTATACGTTTTTACAAAGAACAGTAGGAATGGCAGGTATTACAACAGGCTCTGTCTGGGTAATGCCAACACCAGAGAAAAATTCCATGTTGCAATTCCTCAAGCCTCCCCATGCCAGCACAACCCTCAGCCCCTCCTGGTCAGCCCTCCCAATGCTCTGCATCTTCTTTCTCTTCTGCAACCCTAGAGAAAGCAAGTAGAACCCCACTTTAAAGGACTTTAAGGAGGGAAGTGAGTATCTGGGGAAGGAATATGGGAAGGAGCCGGCAGAGACTAGACAGCTGGCTTCATTCTGTTTCATGGAAGAAACTGCTAAAAGCTGTATGTTCAATGATAAGGAAGCTGTACTTTCTTTTTTTTTTTTTTTTTTTTTTTTTTTTTTTTTTTTTTGGTTTTTGGTTTTTGGGCCACACCCAGTGACGCTCAGGGGTTACTACTGGCTATGCGCTCAGAAGTCGCCCCTGGCTGGCCTGGGGGACCATATGGGGCACGGGGGATCGAACCGCGGTCCATCCAAGGTTAGCGCGGTAAGGCAGGCACCTTACCTTCAGCGCCACCGCCCGGCCCCAGGAAGCTGTACTTTCTATGTGGTACACTTTGCATATGCATTTGATAATTCAGGAGTTTATTAAAAAAGAACACCTTGTCTTTTGACAGGGGATTTTGGAAGTGATGCATCTCTATATTTTTCCTTCAAGGAAATTGGGGCCGGGCTGGAGAGATAGCATGGAGGTAAAGCATTTGTCTTTCATGCAGAAGGACTGTAGTTCGATTCCTGGCATGCCATATGATCCCCTGTGCCTGCCAGCGGCGATTTCTGAGCATAGAGCCAGGAGTAACCCCTGAGCGCTGCTGGGTGTGTCCCAAAAACCAAAAAAAAAAAAAAAAATTGGTGCCAGAGAGATAGCACAGCACAGCGGTAGGGTGTTTACCTTGCACACAGCCAATTCGGAATGGACAGTGATCAATGATTTTGAATCCCAGCATCCCATAAGGTCCCCCACCACCACCACCCCATGCCTGCCAGGAACAATTTCTGAGTGCAGAGCCAGGAGTAACCCCTGTGCTGTTGGGTATAACCCAAATATTAAAAAATAAATAAATAAAAATTTATTTGCTCTTCATAAAGTCAATTGTCTGCTTTCAACTGATCTTCCAGGAAATAAGAGTAAAGGCAAAAATTTTTTTGCTTTTCGTTTATTTAGTTTTTTGGTGTTTTTTGTTTCCTGGCAGTGCTCAGGAATCTCTCCTGAAAGTGCGCAGGAGGCCATATAGGATGCCACGATTTTGAAGATTTTTTTTTAAATATCTTCTGGTATAGTACTCACTTCGGCAGCACATAAACTAAAATTGGAACGATACAGAGAAGATTAGCATGGCCCTTGCATAAGGATGACACAAAAAATCATGAAGTGTTCCATATTTAAAAAAATATATCTTCTGGTATAATCTTTAAGTTATACATTAATCCTTAAGTCGTTCATTAAATGTTATACTAAGATGGGGCTGGAGTGGTAGCACAGCAAATAGAGTAATTGCAGTCAACCTGGGTTCATTCCCTACATCCCATATGATTCCCTGAGCTCAGCAGGAATTATTTCTGAGTACAGAGCCAGGCGTACCTTCTAAGCATTGTCAAATGTGGCCCAAAACAAAACAAAAATAAAAGCAAAAATATAAATAAAGTAAATACAAATACCAGAGGACATTTAATCATATTTACATAGAACAAACTTGCCCACCCAGGCACACCTAGGAAATAAATATGAACAATGAGCAATTTTTACTGTATTATGTTTATATTATGTTTATATAGTATTATGTAGTCACAGTAACTAGGTCTGAGTTGATTTCATTCTCCAAACCCGTACAATTACAGGAATGGGTTCTTTTTGACAGGGTTTGGGATCTTCAGGGGCCAGATTCAGAAGTGCTAAGAGCACCCATTTTGGTGCTGGGGTGTCACTCTCAGCGATGCTTAGACTGTGTGGGTCTCAGGATTGAGTCTACATTCCCAGCATGTTAAGTATTTGCATGACTCCTTAGCTCTAACTCTCTAGCAGCCCCATCAGGAATGTTTTAATATTTAATAACTAATTGTAGACAGAAATTAAAACATTTCCAATTAAGGTTGAGGAAACTGTGGGAAGAAAAACATAAAATAGTTTCATTTAGGGGCCCGAGTGATAACACAGTAGTAGGGTGTTTGCCTTGCAAACGCAGCTGAGCCGAGACGGCTGGACTTAATCCTCAGTATCCCATATTGTCTCTCTAACTTGCCAGGAGCAATGATTTTTCTTTTCTTTTAATTTTCTTAAATAATATGTTTATTTAAACACCATGATTACAAACGTGATTGTAGTGAGTTTCAGTCATAAAAAGAACATCCCCCTTCACCAATGCAACATTTTCATCACCAATGCCTCCATACCCTTCCTCCCCTGCCACCCCACCTGTATTCAGACAGGCATTCTACTTCTCCATTAATTATAGTGGCAATTTTTTACTTTCCATTTAGACATTTCAGTACTTTAGGCTGGAAGAAAGTACAGGGATTATGGCACTTGCTTCCTCTGCAGCTGATTTCTACACTACATATGATCCCCTGAGTAGTACCAGAAGTGCTGTTTAAGCAGTCAAGCTCTGAACACTGTTGGATGTGCCTCCCTCCACCTCTCAAAAAAAGAAGAATTCAACACAGCAATTCTAATTGCATTAGATCTAAATTCAGAACACAACAACAACAAAAGGCTGCACTATCTTTCATAGTTTTAGAAGTCAATATAACTAAATTATTCTAAACAAGGGAGATAGCTCAAAGGGCTAGAGTTCATCTTTATATGCTGGAAGCCTGTGCTGGAGCAAAAATACAGTTTGTAGGAGCATTTTCCTTGCACACAGCTGACCTGGGTTTGATCCTTGACATCCTAGATGACCTCCAACCGCCATCAGGAATGATTTCTGAGTGCAGGCCTAAGAGTAACCCTTGAGCATTGCCGGGTGTGGCCCAAATCAAAATTAAAACTAAAAAGAAAAAACAAGGGGGGCAAAGAGATAGCTTGTATGCCTTGCATACAGAAGGACAGTGGTTCAAATCCCAGCATCCCATTTGGTCCCCTGAGCCTGCCAGGAGCAATTTCTGAGCGTAGAGTCAGGAGTAACCCCTGAGTACTGCCGGTGTGACCCAAAAATCAAAAAAAGAAAAAAGAAAGAAAAGAAAAGAAAAAACAGACATTGAAAAAATAATGAGATCACACACAATATGTTCACACTCACTTGTGGAACATACTAAAAAAAGATAGTATGGTAATATTATATGGTAATAATATGACGATAGATACAAGGTCTAGGAAGACTGGTCCAAGGCAGAAAGCTTGCCACAAAGAGCAGGAGATTGCATTTAGGGCAGAAAAGGAAGCATTATGACAATAACAGTTGGAAATGACCACTCTGGACAAGAACTGGGAGTTGACAGGAGGTAAAGTGATATACATGATACACCTTCAGTAACAATATTGCAAACCACAGTGTCTAAAAGTGAAAAAAGGAAGGAAGAAGAGGAGGAAGAAAAGGAAGAGGAGGAGGAAAAAGAAGGAGGAGAAGGAATAGGAGGAAGAGTAAGAAGAGGAGGAGAAGAATGAGAATAATAATGTCTATCAGAGACAGGTAATAGGAGGGAAACTAGGGACATTACTGGCCAGAAATGTGTACTAGTGAAGGAATGAGTGTTGGGTAATGTATAACTGAAACTCAATATGAACTTTGGGGGCCGGAGAAATAGCACAGAGGTAGGACATTTGCCTTGCATGCAGCTGATTTGAACAGGTGGTGGTTCGAATCCCGACATCCCATATGGTCTCCCATATCTGCCAGGAGTAACTTCCGAGCACAGAGTCAGGAATAACCCGAGCGCCGCCAGGTATGACCCAAAAAAGCAAAAAACAAAAACAAACAAGCAAACAAACAAAAATCCTGTGTTATCCAAGTGAGCATATTCTCCCAACAGAGCAGATGAAGGGGTTCTCACCACTACAAAACTGCAGAAACCTCATGGAAGGCAAGTGTTGCCAAAGAATCTAAGTTTATAGCATGGATGGCAGGTAAAGACTGTCAGGGCTAGACTGTTGCAAGTGGCCCTAAACTTTCCTATAGAAACAAAGTTAAACAACTGAATAGTTTGAAGCAGACAGGAAAGATGATCAGATATATAGCTATGTGAAGAAAAAGATCAAGGATGGAGAAAAATGACCAGAGAAAGGCACAAAGGAACATTTGTCGTTACAATACCAAAAAAAGACCAAGCAAGAAATTATAAACTGGCATTGGCAAAGAATTCTAAGAAGGTTGGGAGAAACACCAAGAAATGAGGAAAGATAGAACTATAGTAGAGCGGATATGGTGGTTGCCTTGCAAACAGCTAACCCAGGTGCCATCACATGGTCTCCCAATCCTCCTGAAGTGATCCCTAAATGCAGAGCCAGGAGTCAAACCTGAGCCCCATCAGATATGACAAGAAAAAAAAAAGAAAGAAAGACAATCAAAACAAATCAAATCAAATCAAAAATAAATGAGAAAATTGGAGGTACAAACTAGAAATAAAAAAATATCAACAGCTGATGCTTCAAGGGGTAACCTTTACTAGTTCACACTGTGCAATTCACCTCACTGATACCTATACCTGTTACTTCTGAAGGTTCCCAAGGAACCTCCACACAAGGTTCTCACAAAGGAGTTCCAAACGCAAATGAGAGACCTATTAGTAGGAGGGGTGGACAACCATTGTAAAGCTATAAAGAGAGGATGGGCGTGGGGGGCATTTCTAGGATGAGAAGCAGACAGTTGGGATAACAGTTTAGGGCCAAGCTGGAAAATGAGAAAGGCCAGGCCGAAGAGACTGTATAGCTGGGTAAGGTGCTTGCTTTGCATGCAGCTGACCTGTGTTAATCCCCAGGACCTAATAAGGTTCTCCAAGCAAACTAGGAGTAATCACTGAGCACAGATCCAGGGGCAAGACCTGACCACTGCTGGATATGGTCCCTAAACAAAAAAAAAAAAAAAGAAAGAAAAGAAAAGAAAATGGGCCAGCTAAGAGAGGATGGTTGTGCTATTTCTGAGAGGGAAAGAAACAAAGCTATGCTGGAGATCAGAGGCCAGCAAGATGGAGAGTTCTAGCTGGATGAACCTGGTATGTAGCATACCAGGCAGTATGACTGTGAGAAAACAAGACACATCAACAGGAAGACTGGTCCTTAGGTAATTTGTGGGTTAGGGGTGGGAATGGAGCTCACCGATCGCCCTTGCTGGCTCTGCATCCTCTCACCAACACTTCAAAAACAAAAATATCCACAGGCTACATTAGCAAATGCAGAGGGAAGATACAGGTGACTAAATGTAGGGGAAACTCCACCAGTGCAAAGAATTTTTTCTAGCTACTCTGGAGGACTGTATAGAGGAAGCTGTGGAGATAGCACAGGGGGTTAGGAGTCTGCTTTGCATGCAACCAATTCCAGTTCTAATCCCTGGTACGATGCCACGGACTGCTTGTTCTGGACACAGATGGAATTCTTGGGGTCTCTGTTCGAGAAGGTATGTACATGAATTTGGCAGAAATGAAATCAGAGATTCAGGCACTCAGAAGTAAAGTTCCATCTTGTCTCTTTCTTCTACCCTGCCTTCTCTGGGCTAGAACAGAACACTTATACAAAATTTCCTGGCAAAGTATATTTTCAGACAAAACTATTTTATCAAGCAAAAAACACAGGTGCAAGTTGTTCAGGGCATTTTGTATGTTTATAATATTCTTACCTAGAGCAGTTTCACACTCTTGGGCCACTCTTGCTATCTGAAGTTTTAGCTAGAAAGGTCAGTTCTCAGAGACTGGCTAGTGTTTTGGCCTTGCTCCAGTTCATGCATTCTGAACTAAATAAAGAATACTTAAATCTACACAAATATTCCTAATAAGGTGCATTTACATAAATCTGAGTAATCTTTAAGAGAGGCTCTAAGAAAAGTCTTTAGAATACTAGCTGAAGTTATATCTCAAGTAATATTTATGCTATATCCCCCCTTTTCCTGAGTGCCTCATGGACAGACAACCAAGGTTTTTCAGGGCCCTAATGCCTGTAAGTACAGGTCACACTTCAAACGTCCTCCCCTGCAGGTGCCACTTTTCAAAGGCTTTCTCTTACAGGCAGCTTTGAAAAGATCCTACAAAAGTACAGACAACCTAGGGGCCAAAGTGGTGGCACAAGTGTTAAGACATTTGCTTTGCATACACTAACAGGACAGACCGTGGTTCGATCACTCGGCGTCCCATATGGTCCCACAATCCAGGAGCGATTTCTGAGTACAGAGCCAGGAGGAACCCCTGAGCATCACTGGGTGTGGCCCAAAACAAAACAAAACAAAAACAGTACAGACAGCCATAAAAAGACCCTCCCTCAGGGGCCAGAGAGATAGCATGGAGGTAAGGCGTTTGCCTTTCATGCAGAAGGTCATCGGTTGGAATCCCCCGTGCCTGCCAGGAGCAATTTCTGAAAATGGAGCCAGGAGTAACCCCTGAGCACTGCTGGGTGTGATCCAAAAACCACAAAAAAAAAAAAAAGACCCTCCCTCAGGCAGCTAGGGCCTTTTCAAACTTGGTGCCCTCCTAGGTCTCAGGGTCTTCTCTTATCATTCTGTTTGCCCAGAATTACAGACCAGCATCAAGGCAAGGAAGTAAATAGAGGCCAGAAAGGATCTTTAAGGGTGAAGGGTCA